>JAJHUT010000109.1:0-85450 GCA_020916435.1 Oxytropis ochrocephala
GCTACGTATTGCTCGAGAACGCTGCGAAGCTACTCCTGCGTGATGGGGAGCGCAAATACGTCGTCGTCGTCGTCGTCGTCGTCCTATCCCCTCCACCCTCAGCCATTCCGCCCCGCCGCATCGGCCCAGACAACTACTGGTCTGTATTAAATATACAACAAAGCCCTCACACTTGCACTTGTACTGGCCTTCCTCTCACTCTCACGCTGGGAGTTCCTCTCCAATCCAAGCCGCCCGCGAAGGTATGGACAAGTTTATACAATTCACCGGCGCGGGTAGTTGTTGTTGTCGATGTTGATGTTGGCGGCTCAAATTTGGCAAACTTTCGGCCGAAATAAACTCAAATTAAATTTGGATATCATTGCAGGAGCTGCTGGCGCGCATGCACTTCACAGAGCAGAGCCATAAATCAGGCCAGCCTCTGGTCGACTCAACTGAGCTCGCCTGGTTTGCAGGAACTTCGTTAGACGAACACAAGGCGCTCCAACAACAACAGCAACAACAACATTTGCTCGCACTAGCCGGTGCCTGCTCAAGTCCGCCGAATGGGGCCTGCCATGTAGCCAGTGGTTTATTCTATGCGGACGAAAGGAAGACAGGAAGGACGACGTGACAACGGCAACGTCATTCCTATTCTAACGGAGAGATTTTTCAATTCACTTTGGCCAAAAACCGAAAACCACTCCGAATTTACTCTGGACAAACTAAAATGTAGGAGTGGGACCACCATCACGATGATCGTAGCGGCGCTGGCGGTCGGCCGAACTACAAAGCAAATGGAATGGCTCTGACCAGCGTCCAGTCCAGTCCAGTCATTCGGTCGTATTCGGTCAGTCAGTTAATGATTGCTCTGGCCTGTGTTGGTTAAGTGTAAATACACGCAAACTGGAGAGGCGGGGGCATGGACAACATACATATAGAAGAAAGAGGGGGCACAGCAGGAAGTTGAACACACAAACCACCGCTCCGAGAGCTCAGCCAAGCGACTCGAGAAGTCGTAGATTCGCTCGTCTTTGTGGGCTTTCATTATGTGTAGTTGAAAGAGCGTTGTTGTTGTCGACGACGGACAACGACAACGTGTATAGTTAGAGTTATTTCGGCTCGTTTGCTCGCCGCTCACATAAAGACATCAAGTGGCTTTTCCTTGCGATGAACGGCGCGTGTCGTCACTCCTTGTCAAGGGCCCAAGGTGCAGCTTGTCTCACCAGCTCCGGGCAAAACAAATAAAACCTCCGATGGCCACTTGTAAGATGACTCGACTGACAGACCCGGCTTACCTTCGCGCTGCTGCTGTTGATTGGCCGTAGCCATAGCCGGCCGCTCGTTTGAATCAGGGCAGCTGGCCGTCGCGATTAAATGGGCCATCGGAGGCGCCTACACCCACAGATTCTGGCCATGCTCTTGCGTTGTTCATCTAAAAATTTCATCATCTTTATATCACTACCCCAATGTTGAATACAAATACAACTTGTGGCTTGGCATTTGTTCGAACGCTTTGAAACTCTTGCTCGTTCAAGGTTGCGCAACTTCTTCCTCTTTCTCTTGTCTCTGTTGCCAGCTATCAGACTGCTTGCTTCAATTGGCCACCTCTTCGACCACCATCATCGTCCTCTCCCCCCCAATATTGATGAGGTCATCGACAACATGGCATCTAACGAAGGTACTCTGCCATAGCTATTATAAAAAGTAAAACAACGTCAAACTCTATCAAGAGGATTACATTAAGCCTCCGGAGAGTCATGTGATCACCGGCAGGCCTAAACCAACCACTATTGATATTAAACATTTTGATCGACTTTAATAATTTGTGCATGTCTCGTCATTTCCAACAACAAGATTCTCAACACTCTTTTTAAGTAAGATATCATATAATGAACTTGATGATGAATACTACATATCATATAATGGTGATGGTGATAATTGTCACAGTGCGCGATGGTCGGAACAACTAGAGGATGCCCAAGAAGTGAATACCGTGTTGTTTGTTTGTCTGTTTGTTTTGAACACTGACGACCGACTCCCAAGTCCACTGGGCCTACAGTGCAAAGACACCCAGCCCACCCATGTGATGGGAACGCATGCGCAATCTGATTGAGGCCCCACCTGGAGCCATCTAGTGGTGTTAACCGGTTCCGAATCGCGCGCTTTCCTTAAACATCGCTAAGCATCCAAGCCATCCAGGTTTCTCCTCATCCGTTTGACCACTTCAAAGTCTTTCGGCATTACGATTTACTCGCCGGCCGCCCAGTGGCTGCCATTTGGTGTCCTCGAAGAATCTCACCCAAGCCCACTCGGTTGCCTCCGAGGACGGCCTCCACTGCTGCTGCTGTATTCTGAGCTGACTTCCATTTGAAGATAATTCTTGGAATATCTCCTTGAGCAATCGCATGAAAGGCATCCGGGGAATGGAGGGTTTCGGGAGGCAGACTCCAGGTTTCTCCTTCTCACTTGCCAAATGGTGTCCCCTGCGTCGTCTTTGGTCAGCCCCTTGTGATGTGGCTCTCTAGCCGAATCATACCATTCTTGCCTCTGCCAAGACAATGGGTCCTCCATAGAGTGCCTAGTCCTGATCTGTTGCTCTCCTAGCCGCTCGTTCTTCTAAGTCTAAGCTTGATTGTTGTTCTCCATGGAGTTCGGTGCGCCAGTTCCAGATTCTTGTATGATCTTGGAAACCCTTCTGTCTGACCTGATGTACTCTTTCAGGATGTTTGAGCTTGTCCTTGAGGCATTCTCTTTCTCAATTAGTTATTGTATAAACTGCTTCTTTTTAAAATAACAGTCGATAATTATGTTTAATTAATAATTTTAATGATGATTATTATTCTTCTTTAAATAAAAAGATTTCATGCAATGAATAGCTCATGAATAATGCAATATTTTTTTCGTGTTGTTTAACGATTGCACTCTCGTCAGGCGAATCCTTTCTATTTTGGGGCCGAAATGCATGACCAGAATTCGCTCGCGAAAGATTTTTTCACTCCCGATTTTGTGTCGCATTAATAATTGACTCACTAAAATCTTTCTTCTTCTTTAAGTAGATTCTATTGGATTGTATTGAATCTTTATATTGGCATCAATAAACTAGTCCAAATGCCTCATTGTAAGCTTCCTTCCAGGCCGAACCTCTGAATGTGGCCAAGACTAGCCTTGAGATCCTCGCCGCTGAAATGGTAATTATATCTTCTAATAACTTGAAGATCTGTGACATTATCATATTATCTATCTCGCACATGGTCTTATTAATTGATTGACATACAACTGCAAGGAGTATCATGATGAATAATTTGTGATTATCATAGTCAGACAGATGGAGTTGTCTATTAATGGACTGGCTCTAACTTGGAGTCGATGGACTCGTGAAAGTCGTCAATGGTGTCTTGCAGGTCAAAACTGAATCTTTCATCCTGGGCTGGTATATTCCAGAGGTAGCTTCGGTCCTAAGGTAACTACACGAATGCCACTTACATCGATCAAAAGTCGAGGTCAGATCTCACACCTGAGTCCACCATGATTTGAGGAGTGGGTCCAGCGCTAGAGAGGCCCGAGTCACTCCCGACTGGGAGTGGATACTCGAGTAGAATATCAAGGTTACCATGTTGAATGCACCAGCAGACCGTTAGCCATCTATTGCTTGTATAAAACATTAAAATGCAAATGCATATGTTAATGGTACAATCAAAGGTAAGAGGAATCTAAATTCTTGGTGAGGAATGAAGCTCAGGAGTGATAGTAGACGTTAATGTGGATATAACATCATCAAGGCAAAAACTCGGTGGAGTGCTGAAGAATTAGTCTATATACACCTGATCCAACCATCAAACTGATCAATTTACCGTAAAACATCACACCTAATACGGAAAATGCGAATGGTATATTCACAGCCATGTGCATGTAGGGCGAGTGGAGTCCATATTTCGCCAGATTGTCAACATTAGTATTATATCTAATAAAATTGTAGGGCGTTACAATCCAGTTGATCTGGGACATGTTGATGGGGTGGTTAAATTTGGAGACCACGAGATGATTAATAGCCACCTCGATTGTTTGGAGATCTTTGTAATAATAAGTATCAAAACTTGTTAATAATATGAGGCTAATCAATGACGAGATGGCGACAGGTATTAATACACGCCGTATGGTCGGAAACCGATGTTGTAAGAATTCCGCTTCAGACTTTCAATGAACCAGTAAATAAGGGGCACCAACGCGAAACAGGGAAATGTTGGTCTGTTAAATATGCCTGAGGGTCACGATTATACCTATCAGAACGGAGCTCGTTAGTTGAGTGGATCGTTTGACCGTTTCATGAGCTTGCCTAGTCCTAGTCGTGGGGTGACAAATACAATTCTAAATCTGGGGTCTTATGAGTCGACAAACAACAACCAGCAAACGGCAAACAGAACTGCCTCAGGTACATTGCTGAGCGTTCTGGTCAAGCAAGCCAGACAAACGAAGGACGATTGGAATATAATCGACACTGGCAGGTACCACAGTCCCTTTGATGAATAATATTGGCATAATTTGTAGAGACAATAGTCTATAATGAATGATAGTAGGGTGTAAATTAACCTGGGAGCAAACAAGTAGCAAATATGCGCTAGGTCGTTAGGTGATGTTGGTCACTGTTCTGAAGGCTATGGTATTCAATAAAACATGGTATCAACATAGATCTGATGGGCTTTTATTCAGTGAACTCCCAAACAGGTTGGATTTGCCTTGAAGTAGTTGCCACCTATAATATCTGAGGATTGAAAGGAACTCGTCGGGGGTGAATATAGGCCCGTTTGAGGCCACAAGCAGATGGCGACCCTGAGGAAAGCCAAAATGAATGCGATAATCCTCGGCTCGTGCTCACATTTTATCAATGTCAATTGCCAGCCAGAACTCATGATTAATCTGGATTAGTAGATTCCACTGATATTCCTATTCTTTTTAGACTAATAGTTTATTCGTTTATCGACCATTTGGGTTAGAGTATAGAACACCAATCAACATAGGACAATAATAAACCCAACTGAATGCCAATAATAGATGTCATTGTCCATGCATAATTTGTATAATGCTTCTGAGATTCTTGAATTACTAACTATGAATGTCAAGTATCTACCTATGCCTATGTAATCTGAAGGTGCGTAGATATGCACCTCGCCATAGTAACAATGCTCAGGGAGACAGAGTCGAGCACCTTGGCAGTTCTCTGTGAGACAATTTACATAATTTTTTGCCCCACAAGAAAGCCGCAGATATACTAGGCATACTTCTTGAGGTTACTAAACATTTTCAGTAACAGTGCATGTGAATATAAGTTATGTTAGAGTAAAGTCCTCTGAGATCTTAGAGACGATAGAGTTACGATGGAGACGTTGATATTGGGCCGGCAGAGGCAGTTCTTAATTTATAGTCTTGTATGCATAATAGTTTACGTGAATAAATATGTGCATAATTGTGTTACTGGACGGTCTTACTTATGAGATCAATGTTAGATGAACATCATTGGGATTGGAATGAAAATTGCAACAATAAAAGTGAAATTACTTGACGTGAAATAAAATATTTTCTCACATGGAATTTTCTAGGCAGCCCAACACAGGCGAAACGTGCGCCCTAGCGCTCTACCGTGGCGATCGTTTGACAACCTCCTGCGAAGGGTCAACAAACCATATATGGTCCATCGATAGGACAATTCAATACGAGTGGTTATTCTTGTGGAATATTATGGAGACACAAATAAGCTAGAAAGAACAAAAGTCGAAACACTCTGGTGCGGTTCAACAGGGGCTGCGAAATACGGTTTCATTTTATTAGGATCAATGGTCATCTTATCAGTTCTGATATAGCAGGTTGGAATGGATTCTGTTTGGACAAACCAACTTCTGGTGACCAATAGATAGATACCACTTTGATCTTGCCTTTCAATATATCAAGTTAGCGAGCATACAATGGACCTCCTCTCCATTTTGATATCCTCATCCCGGGGTTGAACTAGTCTAACTGGCATTTAGGATCATGCTCATATCGACCAGGTGAGTTGGCGCATTTGTGAACTTTTTAAATAGAATTTCTTAAAGTTATCGGCCTCAACTGTTCAATTATGAGACATATGCCATATCTCAAAAGAAATCGCTGTGTGCTTCTGATTGCATTATCTGAGATCACCTATTCTTCCAGTGATGACAGCCTTTAATATCGTCGAACTGGCATAGATTATATTTCTCTAACAGTTGGCGGCTCGGCATATATGTCCAAGTAACATCTTAATTGGAATCAAGAAGATCAGCGTCAATCTCATATTTTTCCGTGAATCTGGATGGCAGTTTTCGAATACAAAATCTAACAATCTTTCAGCGTCAGAGATACGTAAATCAAATATGGGTCTTGACACCTAAAAATAATTATAGGTAACTTTTTGGGCCAACGCAATTGGTCGAAAATATTTGCATTATCCAGGGCTCGAATGAGGGGCTTAACACAGGTGCAGTTTGTTAATCCTAAAATATATCTTAAATAATTGATTTATAATAATATATCATACCCACTCTCTTCGAATTACTGGAGTGAGGATCTTGTATCAGTGGCACAAACTCTAAACAATTGCATTAGACATCTGCATGCTCTCTCCATATTTTCATCTTTCTTTATCAACCTGATGGTACCCTTAGGCACACTGTCGCTAATTCTTAGCTCTGAGCCAACTCGGCGGCCCGCTTTATGTCGGCATCTGCATCGGCCTTGATGGCTAGGTCTTCCTCAGATCCACAGAATGCTTGTTCATAAAACCAATACACCAGTTGGTCTCTTTCTGGCTCTGTAGTATCTTGGCCAATTCATTGCTTGAATTTGCTTTCTCATTAAAGGCTTCTTGTAGATTGATTCGTGTATGAAGCGTACAGCCCTCATATGACATTCAACAATAGGCACCCAGGCTGGTCGACAAAGATATCCTCACTACCATCATGCTGGTGCATTAGCCTAATAAATGAGGTCAGTGAGCACAATCAATACTTAATAGCCTAGACAACTCTGCTGCATTATTTGTACTGACAGCTTTCTCTTAATAGATGTATAATAATTTATAACACTTTTTCGGGAAAATCCGACATGGTATCAGAACAACGAATGAATTGATTAATTAATCAGTCTACTCTAGATGATTTTGAATGTGTGATTTCTAGTGCTTGATTTCAGTTTCATAATCATCATTTCGACCACGAGCTGTGCCGAACACGGGGGCAGGCAGGAGGAAGAGACTGATCTCCGCGGGAAGAATTTACACGGGAGAGCAAGCGAACGAATTAAGTGAGCCAATGAACGCATGGAACAGGGCAAGCGGGTACAGTGGCGTCTCTTAAAGATCTGGGCCAAGAAATTTAGTTTTTAACTTCCAGCCTGCATTGAAAATTGCTGTGCGCTGAGCGCGCTAAGAATTGGGCTACATTCAGCTCACTGAGCGGGCCTGTTTATGGGCGGGATGAGCGGTGAAATCTGCCATTTGTCACACGAAAATAGAGAGCTGACTAATATTGAGCTGCATCGCGCGCACACAGAACTGAAACTACTTAGCCCAGATCCTTTTGGGACGCACTGTACTGAGGAGGTGTGGAGCTGAAGAATTGCGTACATCAAAGGCAGAGAAAGAGTCGCCCAAATGCGCGCGCACTTTGATACTGGGAGGGGGAAAGAAAAATTGCAATTCTATCATCTCCATCCATCTCCTGTCTCATCCAATAACAACAACGACCATTGGAAAGAACATTACACTATCACATATTCAAAATGAATTAATAAATTGATTATATTAATATTCAAATTGAATATCATGATGAAATGACACTACCAAACAATATTATCATCCCATTATTAGAAAAGTATATTAATTTGAAATAGAAAAACTAAAATAGATGAATTAAGAAAATCCTCACTGATATCATTCTATTTGGACTAAATATCGTGGAAACATCTCTGAGGTTATATGACAATCATTAGACTTATACTAAAACGTGAGCACATCTATTAATTTGGGACAAATCCAAATCATTTCATAAACTGATCAATTTTTTTTTCTTCTTCACAAATCTCAAAACCCACAATATTATCACAATGGATGACGAGTGCGTTGAGGAACTAGGGAAGACTAATATCTGAGTATGAAAGTGGCGAACTTCGCGATGAATTATCTAAAACGTAATCTTATCAAGACAGGTAATAAGAAAGAACTCGTAGACAGGCTCAGATTAGCACTTAGAAGGGAATCATCATCATCCTCAAATCAATGTGGTCCAGTGCAGACCTTACAATTCAGACTGCTCAAGCAAACTCCAGCCCCAGACTCAGTTTCTTGCCAGACCGATTCTGACCAGAGTCATGCTGAGGTCGTGATCGATTATTCGTCGCCAGAAAAACAACCGGTTGTAGCCGAACATTCATCTACTGTACAAAATCAACAAGCAGCTCCCATTGAACCAGCGGTAGATGTTGTAGATTACTCGCCCGACAAGACAGCACCAACACAATTGGACCATACACTCGACATAGAGACTTCTACAACCTCCAAAAGAAGCGGAGCAACCTGAATCGCAACCACCTGAAGTACAAGAGGCCATACAGGTTGAACATGAGTCATTGGGAGTAAATTGTTAGCGCCGAGAATGATGGAATTCCACTACAAGAGGAATTAAAATTTAAAATTGATGATTTACACCAAGAGCAAAAGTTCTCTCCTAAAATGCAAGAACAAGCAATCAAACCGACGAATTAAAAATGGTCCAAAACTAGACCATGCCAAAACAAATCTAAGCAAGAAGTTGACAACAGTCAATGCTCAATCACCATCAAGAGGAGGGTTTCAGATTTGAAAGATAGCCCAAGCGTAAATAAAAGTGGAGAAAAGGAGAAAATGGTGCGAAAAACCTGAACAGAATCAGAGCAATGACTCATCACAAGGTGCATTGCACTTTTCTGGGGTATTTCATCTCAAAATTACAAGAATTAATTGACCTAAAGCAAGCAGAATTGGCGGTCACAAACTCGGAAACCAAACCTCTAACTCAAATGATATAGAAAACGAAGCTTCTCCAAAGAAGACACCAAGCGACCCAGCGAGATTAGCTAAAGAGAACCATGATTCCTCATGCGACGAAAAACTTAAAGATGGACAACCAAAAGAGAGTGGAATATCTAAACAAAATCGACAAGAAAAACACTTCCAATAAGAAAGAACCAGACCTAAAAGAAACTATACAGTCGGAGAAAGAACCTACTAATGGTCTCTTAGTCGAGAACTTGGTAAGGCCATTTACAATACTGCAATTGAAAGAGGTGTTGACGAAACATGGACCTCACCTAGAGGACAAATTCTGGACGGATAAAATTAAATCTAAATGTTGCATTCTCATGATACCATAGAAATTCGTGCGCAACAAATCAAAAGAATCGCTCGATGGTCAACACTGGCCATCATCAAACCCTAAAACTCTCGAAATTTCATATTATATCACTGAAGAAGAATATACAAAAAACACATCAATGCGGATGTGTCAAAACCTGCAGAACCTGCTGACAACTCTGTCAATGGAGGTGATGAGGCAACCTAGAAATCTATGTCAAATAGATTGGGAGAACAGGTAGATGATGGTGAATCAGGTGCCACTGGTCCTGCTAGAAAACGATTGGAGAGAAAGTTACCGATGGCGGAATAAGCACTAAATCTAGCCATATTAACCGAGACGGCGATAACTCGCAACCTCAGGAACTCGATGATCTCTTCAAAAAACAAAATCCAAACCTCAATTATTTTGGCTGCCTGTAACAGAGGAGCAGTCCGAAATTAATCGAAAGAGGAGGGTCGAGCGTGAAGCTCGCGCTCAGAATCAGCCTCGAAAACAAGTGGCGGCTCGTCGGTCACCTTCTCCCAAGCGACGCCCACAAGGCCGTCGTGGCTCCCAAGACATCGGTCACCTGCTCGCAGGTCACCAATTGAGACACCGAATCTCCCACCAAGACGTCGTTCCCCACCGCGTGTCACTCCGCCTCAAAAAACGTTCACCCGGTCCGTCCAGGCGCTCACCTGCCCTGCCAAGACGTTCTCCCGCCTATTCTAGACGATCTCCTGGGCCCGTCAGTGAAGATCACCTGCACCCCTGAGAAGGTCGCCCATGGCAGCAGAGACTTTCGCCAGGTATAGCTAGGAGGTCACCTGGACCTATACGAAGGTCGCCTGTGACCTATACGAAGGTCGCCTGGACCTATGAGAAGGTCGCCTGGACCCATGAGAAGGTCGCCTGGACCCATGAGAAGGTCACCCGGACCCATCAGAAGATCACCTGGACCCATAAGGAGATCACCTGGACCAATAGATCTCCTGGACCCATAAGAAGATCTCCTGGGCCCATACATGGAGATCTCCTGGCCCGACTAGGAGGTCACCAGGGCCCATTCGGCGATCACCTGGCACACTCCAGACAGTCGCCAGTGGCTCGGTACCGCTCGCCTGGGCCTATTCGACGGTCGCCCCCTCCCATGCGGCGTTCGCCAGGAATGATGCGTCGATCACCATATGTTGCCACGGCGCTCACCTGCACCGGTACGGGGACGATCGCCTTTGAGCAGGTCGAGATCCACTTCAAGATCGCTCCGTTAGAAGGAGAAGTCCCATTAGGCGACGTTCTCCACCTAGATACACATCTCTCAAGACGATCGAGAAGTTGTACCCATCTGAACCTAGGCGTATACAGAGGCCTGATCGATTGAGATAATTATAATAAATACAGGAGAAATTATAACCTTTTTAAAATTAATTTATATATGACGTTATCCTGGCGTTTATTACTTTTACTTAGATTTGCTCCAGCCAACCTGTTGTTGTTTGATAACCTTGGCGACCAATCTTCCTTCTTCAATGAAAGGCTCTTAATATTCTCTGGCGAACACATGAGACACATTTGTTCCACACCGTAGGCACATGAGACTGTCTTCTTATGTCTTGCAATCTTGGATAATTTTTGTGGCCTAGCGAAGACAATACCTCTGAGCTTGTTCTTACAGTCTCCACACGAGGCTGTTGATCCGGTTTCTTTGGATAGAGGTATACGAGCTTTCCACCTGGAGTCTTAGAACTATATGGCGATAGTGAGATTGCAAGATGAAGTAAATTGTTAGTAGTTTATATAGAGATGTTATGATATTAATAGAAGGATATGAATTTGGCTGGATACGTACATGGCTCTGCGGTTAGATTTGGTGTTGCAAGACAAACGTCTTCTGTAAGTTAATCTTTGGACCATTTTTAATAATTGTTAAATAGCTAATTCTCGAGTGATAATGAAAATTACAATTTAAATTGAGAGTATCTCAAGAAAACAGGATGATAATATGATTGAATTTTGTGTCAATTTGGATAAGTCGCCGATTCCGACAGAGCAGAGTGCGATAACGTGTCAGGATTCCCATTCCAACTGGCCGCATGCTTCTCACAAATTCGCTTTTCGCATCGAAGCAGCAGCAGCAGCCAGCGGGCCTGGTTATTGGCAATGTGCTCAGCGGATGCTTCGTGTGCATGGAATTTCTGCCGCGGAATTTGAATTCTTTCGAAACTTGGCTTGTTTTTTCGTTCTCTCGACAAGTTCCCGAATAAATCCTGCTGAATAACCACCAACCAACTGAGGAACTTTCTATATTTATAACCACAATCTGACATCATATATTGACAAATTAATTCGCGATATTTGCTCAATTATTAGATTCATGAATCATTAGACGGCCCTGTCATATCTCATTGATCATGTCATCGAATCTGTCCTCTATTGTTGCCCAGGAGCGTCGATTTGAAAATATCCGATTATTCACCTTATCGGACAAACAATTTGATAGCAAAGTAAAAGTTCATTCCTGTCAATGTAGACCATCTATTCAAACTCGTTGCCATCGACCAGGCAGAAGATCTCCTCCTCAGATTCATACAAAACGATGGACAAAATGAGTTCAACAGTAACAGACAGAATGGCGACATCAACCATCAGAACCACGAGTATCCAAATCAAAGTTTCGATCCATCATCTAGAGGGAGTTATGGTTCCCATGGATAATAATATCAATAACAACCAAAATGGCAACATCTATAATAATAACACTCATCCATCTATTCAAAATCTTCGTATTGATGAAAAAATTGTCTTTGAGACGACACTCTACAGGAATCAGAATGTTTCCAATTCACAAATAATACTTTCGTTATAAACTGTGAATCAAAACAAAATACAATAGTTATGATTCAATTCAATGATAAATCAGATTTAGATGATAGGTTCAGAGAGATTAAATCAGGAGTTCAAGAGACAACACCAACAATCTATATTCAATCAAAGAACCGATGCCACATCGGCCTCACAGTACTTTCAATTCTACGGCTATTTATCACAGCAACAAAATATGATGCAAGATTATGTAAGAACCTCAACATACCAACGAGCTATACATTCAAATAGTAGTGACTTTAGGGACAAGGTTGTCCTAGACGTGGGTGCCGGTTCGGGGATATTAGTTTTTTTGCCTTACAAGCTGGAGCCAGGAAAGTTTATGCCGTCGAGGCATCATCTATGGCCAAGCATGCCCAATTATTGGTTCAATCAAACAATTTAAGTGGTCGAATAGAAGTAGTAGCTGGCAAGATAGAAGAGATAGAATTACCAGAACCAATTGACATAATCATATCCGAGCCAATGGGTTACATGTTATTTAATGAAAGAATGTTAGAGACATATTTGCATGCAAAGAAATGGCTAAGATCACCTGAGACAGGTAGAATGTTTCCATCGCGTGGCGATTTGCATGTAGCACCATTTACAGATGCACAATTGTACATAGAACAGACCAGTAAGGCCAATTTTTGGTTTTCAAAGGACTTTCATGGAGTAGATCTGAGAGCCTTACATTCAGCGGCAACAAATGAATACTTCACAACCAATTGTTGATACATTTGATATTAGAATTTGTATGGCCAAAACGGTCAGACATATCATTGACTTCAGAAAGCCCACGAGACTGATCTCCACTGTATTAGTATTCCATTAGAATTTATAGCCAACCAAACTGGCCACATCCATGGGCTGGCCTTCTGGTTTGATGTTGCATTTATAGGCTCAACTCAAACCGTCTGGCTATCCACGGCACCTCCCAACCTCTCACCCATTGGTATCAAGTTAGATGCCTCTTAAGCACACCATTGTTTGTCAATAAGGGCAACAAATAAATGGAAGCTGTGTCCTTAGGGCGAACAAGAGGCAAAGTTATGATGTAGATATTGAGCTATTTATAAAAGGTTTAGGAACTAGATCTTCAGAACACATTAGACTTAAAAGAATCCATACTTCAGATACACTGGCCAACCTGTTCAACCACCTCCGGGTGTAATTGAGACATCGCCAAGTGAACAATTATGGACAACAACTGCCATTTGATCCATATCAGCAAGCTACTAGCGGTAATAATATGATGACCACACAAGCGCCCATCAATGCACTGGTTAATCAGGCTATACCAACCATACAACAGATGACGGTTCATCAAAGGTATTGTTGAAATACAGCAATGCTCGCCTCGGGCCTGGTAGCAGGTCAATATCAACAACAACATCCACAGCACCCACAACAAAATCATCATCTTACAACAGCAACATCTTAACAACAACAGCAACAGCAACAACAACAACAACAACAACCTCACTCACATCAATTTCCCCAATCATCATAACCAACAACAATCGGCCCATCAGGTGAACGCTTCCGGGTGATGGGCCGGATTTTAGTGGCGCGATATAGCAGTACCAGAGGCATGTCTAGTTAGATATTAATTATTAATTAAGGATTCTCATGGCAACTAATTGATTATAATAGCATATATTTCAAGCATCGCCAATTTTGTACAAATCAACCATTCATTATAATTAGAATTTGCTACCTCAGCAAACAACGACCCTAAATGCAGTAATGTAGGATATATATAAGATTATCATGAAGATGTAGATAATGAAAGTGGCCAACTACGACGACAACGACAACGACAATCACCACCATCACAATCATCATTACCATCACCATCACCATCACCTCTAGCGGTATCATCATAAACAATTATTTTAAAATTATCTTTAAGATTAAATCCCAATCCTATTGAATTATCAGACGGTGAAGGAAGCCACTATGACCGTAGTTATCATTGTGTACTACTGAAAACATTAAGATATTTAGATGTTTTTTAACAATGAAATTTTATTCTCTCGTTAATTAGTCGTCAACCCATGTTTGGTATATTAGACCATTAGCTGAACATGTTTTGCTGTTGAAGGATGGATGGATAGAATAGTATGTGATTGATTGTTAATTAATATGTTTGAGAGACCAAGACTCTAGTAACTGAGAGACGATATAGACAAAGGTGTGTGTTTGTGGCGCAGATCGAGGTGAGGATATACTTTACGACACTCTTCATGCCGGCGTCCAGGAGATCTTCGGCTTTACGTTGGGTCTGATGGCCCAACATTGAGGCGGCCGAGCATCTCCTTTTCATGGATCTGTTTGATAGTAGAAAATCCAGGCCCAGATTTGAGCTGCTTCTGGTCTGCTCGGTCGGTCGGTCGGTCAGATGATTATTATCGATTCAAGCGTGCGAGACGGACAGTGTCATAATTAAGGTTAGTGGTGGGTTGTGTTGATGGCACCTGGAGGAATTAGATACACATGAGACGTGGATAAATCTAGCCAACGACGAACTTACCTTGAATGGGGAGGCATTAGGTAGTAGATGGTGTCCATTTGATTGGTGATTTTGATCATCTTTATTATGGTGGTGGTGGTGGTGATGGTTATGGTGATGATTACTATTGGTACTGGCGTTACTGTTGTTGTTGCTGTTGTTGCCACTATTATTTGTATTGCCGCTGGAGTGGCGTCTCATATAGCTGAGGCACCGCCTAGATTTGGCGACAATTTGTCGCTAGCCTCTCGTTGATTTGTCTTGGCGTTTAGTTTCCATTTGTTGGCCAACTTTGAGGCTGAGGCAGTGGCCCTCTGGTTGAGGTTAAGCCGCGAGCCAGAGGCTTGTGGCGAGGACAGAGCCACCTGGATTCTGGGCACATTGATTGTGTTGTCGGAGTGGCGTCTGGCTGGAATTTGATTATCAACATATAGACTATTACTTGGGTTCGATGTGCTGTTGGTTGAGCTTCTCTCCCTACGTAGAATGTTATTCATTATATTTGAATTTGTCAGTTCAAGCTGTTGTTGTTGTTGTTGTTGTTGGTCGCCGCCTGTTATGGTGACGCCCGATGATTGAGTTCCCGCGAGTTGTGGCGCTCATCTTGTTGAAGTTTTGCACAAAAATTAGTCGACATTCTCCTGATCACATTGTCAAATGTATTTGTTGTTCTATTAGGCTGCTGTTGGCTACTATCATCGTAATTATTCTGATTTAAATTCAAGGTCCTCGGCCTCTGCTGCTGTTGTTGTTGTTGTCCGGCGCCACTCGACTGGCCAGTGGCCGACGAGGCCTCAGCTGTGGGCCGCCGTCGATGGCCGACTTGGGCCTGTTCGAGTTGGCCAACTCGACGGCGCGCCTTAATTGGTCAGCTCCGGTGGCGGACGAGCGGCCACTGGCGGCGGCGCCGCTGCCGCCCGACTTGGCCGCCGTGTATTTGTTGTTGAAGTCCATGAGATCATTGAAGCTGTCGTCGTTGATTGTCTTGAGTAATTCGTCGATTAATTGAGATCTCGACTTGTCGTCGTGATTCGGCTTCGTTGGGTCTTGCAAATGATTGCTTACGTTGTTGTTGTTGTTGTTATTGTCAAGGGACGATGTCGATGACGATTGATGTGGCTGATGGGTGTTGTTGTTTTTTTAGATTGAGTTGTTGCGCCATTTGCGTGGATATCTGCTGATGGTAGTCACCATCTGCCTGCTGTCGGTGCTGTTTTATCGACTGACCACTGGCGTTGCTTCCCATCTGGCTGATACTATATCTCTGGTGCTGATGTTGGTTCAATTTGGTGTTCGAACCCAACGGCGAGTACATCATTTGCTGGTGCTGGTGCTGGTGCTGTTGGTGTTGCAGCTGACTATTTTGAGTCCACCGACGTTCTATGGCTCACATCTCGCATGCTGCCCATTGGACTTGGGGCGGTGATGTTAATTGAGGTGGGCAAATTGATCTGTCTGGAAGGTGGCCGCGAGAGTGGCTGCTGTTGTTGGCAGCTCAGCGATTGGTTGAATGATGGATCGTGGCCATCATAATCACTGTAACGATGTTGATTACTCATTCTGTTGTTCGAGTTGTTATGGTTGCTTGAAGGGTTGTTGGCGAGGCCAAATTAGTGCTGTTACTGCTGATACTATTCACTAATTGATTGGAGTGGCCGGCCGACGTTGTGAGCGCGGCCAAGGCGCCCAGTTGGTGGTGCTGGTGGCCGACGGTGGCCGTCGTGGCGCCCGTAATGCTCGTCTCCTCTTCGTCCTCCTCGTCCGACGAGCTCAGCGACGGACATCCAGTGACAGGCGTCAGTCTGTTGGTAGGCCGCCGAAACGAAGTTGCAACACGAGGACGACGACGACGACAACGACAGACAGTCCAATACAATTATGGTTTGAGTGTGGAGGAGGTTGACATTGACATTGAAATTCATTTACGGATTTCATATATTTTTTCGGATTTTGAACAGAAATTGTATTGTTAGTTTGTTTTTCTAGCTTCTCTGCGTAGCTATGGTTTTGTTTATCTGTAGGCCTCTTGTCATTACTGTCGTGGTTGCTATTACTTACTCATTTAACAACTGTTTGCCTCGCTGGCTGAAGTTCTGGCGACACTTCTGGCCAACGAAGGCGACCAGCTCGCCGACTAACTCGAACACCAGCAAAAACTAGTCGACGTCGGTGAGGGCGAGCACAGATTTTGTAGTTTTATCAATAATAATTGAAGTGCGTTAGTTTGTGATTATTCTTTGGCGAGTATGTTTCGTTTCAGATAAGGAGACTCTTCCAACAACAACACTCTTGCGTGTATCTTGACGGCTGTCAGATGCTGACTCTAATTGGTTGATTATTTTCGGTAAAGAATAGGCTTTCCCACTCTTCTTCTCGCCTTAATTGACCGACTCGCTAACTGATGAGCTATAGAAGCCACTCTCTCCTCTCTAACTGTCTTTCTGTTGATGTGGCCAGCCGACATAGAGACTGGAGTGTCCGGAAAAGCCCCTCCGCATGCTCATACGTTCAGCCAATGTGGCTCTGGTGCCGCCTCTGGCGTCGGCGCCGCCGCCGACACATCAACAACCAGTGGCTAGTCGTCGGTTGGCTGCCACACGGGCGGCGGAAATGCGCAAACGCCACCAAAACGGCCGGCCCACAGGCAATGTCCGGCGCCGCGCCGACTCGCACAGGTCGTTGTCGGCGCCTGGAGGCCGCTCGAGCCTTCAGGCGCCGGGTATTGTCGGTATTCTTCAGGCGGCGGCGTCGCCGAGATTAGAGTCAAGCCATTGGTCAGCCAATCCTCGAGGTCGAAGTGGGGCCCGGCCGAGCCAATGAGACGTGAACTGGGTCCTCGACTGTCGACCATCGGCCTCGAAGCACCTGCGAGATCGTGCTAGGGATGATCATTTTCAAATTTGGACGATGATTGGCGAGTGGGCCGGCCGGGTGACACCCGAGCACCGGAATGGTGCCAGTCTCTAATCAAATGAACGCTTGGCTGGATTGATATAATTTATCAGTCGGGCGCGAGAGTAACCAAAGTCGTCGGTTCGTTCAACCGGTCGATCCTGAGGCGGTCGCCGGCCTGATGAATGCACAGACTCGTCAGCCAGGTGAACTGGTCGAGCCGCGAGCCATCGACGAGGGGACCACTGGCAGATGAGGACGGGCCTGAGGGTTTCGTTTGATCGGGATGACTTGGTGGCGACAATGGCGACGACGACGACATTGGGTGATGATGTCTGTGGATGGTTTTGATTACGATGCCGGCGTTGATGATGATGACAATGGCGTCTCGACAGGAGTGACTCGGCGCTTGCTGCAAGTCATCCGGCGAGTCAATAGGCCGTGGCCGATGATTCGAAGCACGAATCTTGGCCGCTGTAGTCATCATCATCATCGGCTTGCCCATTGGATTCGTGGCCAGCCACTCGAGAAGTGGCGCCAAAATAATCACACAAACATCGTCAGGCGAGCCCAATCGACACGTGAATTGCTCTCTTCCTGGCGCCCGAAGCTCGTCATGATCGTCGTTGTCAACCTCCATCTGATCGTTGTTACGAAATTAGTTTTCTCTCGCTCAGTGAACATCAACTCAATCAGCGCACACCTGCCAAGGGGACGGCCGGCCAAAGGGACGGCCGGAGGATGGAGGACACTCTCGCACATGCACTTGCATACTCGGGCGGACAAGTTAAACTCATTAGAGAGTGGAGTGGTTCACTTGCAGTGGGCCTATTTACCTCGTCAATTTGAGCAATGGATCCGCTAGGGGACTCGCCGAGCCGCGCCATCGACTGCTTGCTCACCAACGAATGGAGTCGATCCTCGGCGTCGGCCAGCGCCCGATGACTGGCGCTGGGCCAGTAGTTCCTGTCGGGGGCCACCAAGTGGCCGGGCGCGAGGCATGAGCCGACACACGACGGGCAGCTCGGCCTCATGCCGGCCACCTGGTCGAGCAATCGCCGATGCAAAGCTATCTCGTGCCCATTGAGAGGGTTGACAGTCGGTAGTCGGTGGTTGGTGGTGGTATTAGTTGAGACGGAGGACATTAAAGTTAATTTCGAGAGTTGGCGTTGGGCGAGCTTGGCGCCGGAAGTTGAGCGCCGCCCGTCGTTGAGTGGTTGTTCACTTCGGTTTGCTCTGGCTGGATAAATAAACATGAGAGTAAGAGCTAAAGTGAGAGCCATTTCAGGTGGCGCATGGGAGAGATCTACAATCTCAGGCCAGCTAATAGATATCGATCTGGCCATCTATCTAGTGGCGACGGCGCGCACTTACCTACGATGAACATTAAAGAGCGCGAATCGATGGGACAGGCGCGCACGAGGCGCCCATCAGGCCGGCCATCATCTCAATGGGATGACTTGGGGCGCCCGACTGAGTTGATTTATAAACTTGCTTCAAAGTTTCAAGCGTCAGCTCGAACTGATATTTGATTGCGGCAAATGTTGGCCGCCTGTTGGCCAGCTGGTTACTTGTTGTTGTTGTTGTTGTTGTTGTTGTTGTTGCTGCTGCTGCTGCTGCTACTACTGTCGTGGCTGAGGCACTGTTTGTGTTGGTGTTGGTGGTTTGGAATAATTGCGTGGATGGCCGGTGAACAAGCTGTTGATGTTGCTCGATGGAGTCGTTTCCTGTGGTGGCGGCGGCGGTCATCGAGTCGATGGCCCTCAGCAGGAGATTCAGCAGTTGCAGCTGCGGATGTCGGACAACACAGTGGATGAAGTGGGAGATTTTAGTGGTTTGTGTTAGTGTTGTCACACAGTTTGAGATTTATGGCCGCCGTTGGGTCAGTCGTTCTCGCGTTATAGCTCATACTTTGGCGCCTTGCCTTGGCTGGAGGAGGCCCCAAGATGGGCCAATTATATCGAGTTCAGCCAGCAGGAAACCGCGCACCCGGCGGCCGTGTTGTGGTGGGCTCGCCAGAGTGGCCGTCCCACTGAAGCGACGAACAATTTTTTCTTCATGTTATCTCTCCTGGCTGGACAGAAGAAGCTCCAGCTAACATTGGTTGTCCACCTTCGCCGCCGCCGCCTCCGCCGCCAATCAGTTGTTGTTGTCGTCATCGTCATCGTGGTCATTGGCATGACGTAGAAGGCAAGTAGAAGAGGTAACTCTACTGAATTCAACGACTACAACAACAACAACAAGAAACTAGCCTCAACTCGACTAGAAACTTCGGACACCTCAACTTTTACAAGTTGAGTTGTACATAACGCGCGGCGCAAAACAAACCGCGTCCAGCCGAAGCGAGCCGAAGATATGTCAAGCGGACGAAGAGGGAAAGATGGGCGCCCGCTAGAAAGGTAAATAAAGAAAGGCCGAAGAGGAGAAGCAGCGAGAAATTTGTTGGTCGAAGGAGGAGACGAACTATAACAAGAAAGGCACCGGCGCGTAGTCATGTTTTCTCCATCTCAGCTGTGGTGCTGGTTGTCGGCGGCGGCGGCGGGCCAGCCCCCTCCGGGTGCCCTTCGGCGCTTCGACGTGCGGCGGAGGAGGCGGAGGCAAACAAGTGGCGCAAGGCTGCAGTCTCGATAAGGAGCTGGAATCTCCTTGAAGTCAACAAACAATCGAGTTGTTGTCGCGTGGTCGGCTTGTTGGCCGACCCGTCACATCATCCTCATCATCCTCATTGTGATTGTCGTCATCGTCGAGATGGCGGCCGCGCTCAAATCTGCCTTAAATAACTTAATCCTATACACTGTTTCGCCAACCACCGACTCCAACGCCAACGACACGAAGACGACGACCACCACCACCACTGGCCTTGTTGTCAACGTCCAGCACATCCCACTTTAGGGTCCAGCTCTGCTTGTTATTGTTGTTGTTGTTTCACCTGGCCCACAGCCGGCCCATAGTTCGAGTGGGGCGACAAACATTAGAGGAGCTCGTGTTGACGACATCAACATGGTCGTCATCAACTCCCTACGACAACATGGCGGTGGTGGGGCTAGCGCGGCCGGCGGCGGCGTGATTATCATTAGTGCTGGCCGTCGGACTGGGGCGGGGCGGGCAGGGCCAGGCCGACGGATGGATACTAAAAGCGGCGATGGATACACTACGTCCAGAAGAAAGAGGAACACTTTGCGACTCCATTCCTGCGCATTCAAGGGAGCTGCGAGCGCATAGGAAAAAGCTGTGTGTCGATAGCCTGCAGTTTGAAGTTGCGATAAATCGAATACGATTTTGCGACTAGGCTGGCCGATTTGTGGAGCAGTGGCGCGCCCGTCTCGAGCTGTTCTCTTCTTTTCTGGACGCAGTGCACAAATGGACGATGATGGGGTGCACGTCGTGGCGCTGGCCGAGAAAACAGGTAGTGATGCCGCCGCTGATTATGAAGATGGTGTTGTTTCCTTAGTTGCTTGATTACCTGGCGGTGAGCCGGCCAACAAAGGCGCAGGTCGGACAGGTGAACGCGGCGGAGAGGAGACAAACGCAAAGCCAGCCGGACCGCAATTTGGGCCTGTGTCACATATTAGGAGTGAGAGCGAGGACGAGAAAGATCTCACAGACGGCCGGAATGGACCAAATAAAGGACGAGCGCAAGTGGTAACAAACAGTCTGGCCAACTAAATAACAAATTTGCGTTAAAATTATCTAGACGCGGCTGGCTTGGCAGCAACCAACTTTGCCGGCTAGACGACAACAGACAGTTTGATGTCGCCATTGGCGCCTCTTTCTCATTTAACCGGCGACCTGGCACAAATTATTCCCGACAAAGACTGGCCAACTAGGAGGAGAACGACGATGTCGTCAGGCGGCCGCTTTGGGCTTGGGCGGCCACTGGAGCGACGCATAAGCCGCCGCCGGCGACTTGTCAACTCGCGCCTCATTTGGAGGCTCCTCCCTTCACCTGGCCGGCCAAATTAAAGTAGCTCCTGGCGCCGACAAACAACACTGGCCATTGGCGCCACCGCCACCCGCCGCCGCCGCCGCCGCTGGACTTCAAGGCTCAGTGACAGCCAGAGGTGTTCTTATGGTCGTCTTAGTTCAACGACGACGACGACGACGACTAGAAGTCGTCTTGGTTGTATTCGGCCCTTCTCTATTTGACCTTGCGATTATTATTTCAATGGAATGAAAAAAGTAGTTAGCCAGCCGGCGACACAACAAACACAGGTGAGCAAATACTACTTGCGAGTAGAGCCTCGGGCGCTGGCTGGCGCCTTCTCTGTGTGGTGTTGACGGGCAGCAGCATTTTTGGAGGGCTTTAATGTAACAAAGTGATTACCTTTGCTCTGTGATAAATTGATGAGGCCGAGCTGTATTCAAGCCTCACGCCCGAGCACTCACACGGGAGCGCGAGACTCCTCTAATGCGCCTATCTCCGACGCCAGTCAGAGCAAGATAATAGCCCCACCATCTCGGGCGAGCGGGCGACGGAGATGCGCCTAATAAAGTAACATTAAAGGGCCAATAGCTAACAAGGGACGGCCATGATTATGACATTATTGTATTCCAATCATGTTGTCGTTGTGCTACCTGAATTGGTGTTTCGCTCGCCGGCGACGACGCTGGCTTCTCGTGGTCGTCATTAGGGCCAGCCAGCGGAGCCTAAAGTGAATTGAATTGAAATTTGGCTGAGTTTCCCACAAGAGCCTGACGAGTAGCATCATCGCAAGCGGCCGCGGTGTGGCCACCTGAGTCAACTTGCGATGATGCCAAATTGGCAGTTTTCGCTCACTGGCCCAGTTATGTACAGGTGTGTGGACTCCTCTCCTCTCTCTCTCTCTCTCTCTCTCTCTCTCTCTCTCTCTCTCTCTCTCTCTCTCTCTCTCTCTCTCTCTCTCTCTCTCTCTCTCTCTCTCTCTCTCTCTCTCTGACTGCTTGTACCTGTCGGCTGTGGCGTTTGTTTGGCGAATTACGCTAATGGAAGGCAACTATGGCACAACCAAACATGGAGCAGGAATGTTATCTGAAAGTTTACAATGTACAAGTGTCCGTCGGCTGGCCTAGTCTCGCCGGCCGGGCCTGCGTAAGATCAACTAGGCGACCTTGCGCCATGTTAAATGTTGTTCGTCTCGACTATCGACGTAACTCCGATCAGAACTACTACTCGATAGGCCATCTGATCTGATTTTGACGGCCAGCTGGACGAAACGAGCCGCAAACAACACATACACAGGGCGACCCAAGGGACACGAAACCACCGCCAATGACTGCTCGCGGCTTTTCAATATCGCGCCAACTCGGCAATAAAATCAAGCCACCTCTACCTGTGTGTTGATTTTATATATTCCGCCGCTGGCCCAGCCACCTAATTTGAGTGGTCCGTTGAGTGGAATGCTTTCGCGCCTAGAATTAATATCGAGCCTTGGCCAACCGATAGGCGGGCTCCCGGGAGGTGCAAAGTTTGGTCAGCTTTTGTCCCCATCCAGCCGGCCAGCAATCGAGTTCAAGGTCATCCATCGATCGACTTCTAGACGGGACTCTGCTGGCCGAGCTGGGATCGGCCGACCATGACCGGCGGCCGGCGGCCGAGTGGAGAGACAAACAAGCCATCATGGACTACTTACATTCTTCGTCTGGCGATTTCGGTGGCCCACGGCCGGCCCAGAGGTAACCCGTTTGAAGTAGTTGGCTCGTTTGGGCGCCTGTCGAGCGGCCGTCGCCAGGCTGTGGTGGTGGGCGAGATCGCTGAGGTTCTGCGCGAACTGGCCCTTGCCCGTCTGGACGTCACTTGAGGCGTTATTGTTGTTGTTGTTGATGATGATGAGTCCATTGGTCTGCCGCTGCTGACCAGCCGTGTTTGTTGTCGCGCCTGCGAAGCCAGTCGAGCCAGTGCAGGTGGTTGTTGTGATAGTGGACGCCTGTTGGCCGGCTGTGGTGCAAAGTCGAGTGTCGAGGTATCCGAGCAGGCTTTTCAAGTTTCTGAGCGAGTCCTCGTTGGCCTTGCACAGTTCAATCGGGCGCTTGAAGAGCTGCTCGCGTGCATTCAGTCCATAAGTGCATGCCAACGATGGCGACGACCACCACCACCACCGACCGATCCGTCCAAGTTCAAGTGTTTGTTTATTTTAACAACAGCCCACAGGTAGAGAGGTGGACGATCAATTGAAGCCGATAAGGTGCAGACCAGTCGTCGGTGTGTGTTGGGGTTCGTGCCGGGCCGCCAGACAGTGGCCGATGGAGGTTTGGTTGAGGCGAACGGACGAAGGAAGGAGTTAGTTAGCTTTGCTTGAACGAAACTCATTAGCCCATTTTGGTTACCAGCTGATTAGATCATCATCGTCTTTGTCGTCATCTTGTGTCTTGTAAGGTTGTTTCGCTGGCGGAGTGGCTTGCGACATACTGTCAGGCGATGATACCATCAAGCCGCCTGGAGGACCACGACGGTGACTAACAATAGCCAGCAGGCCGAGGGCGAGCTGAATAGAGGAGCCGCGGCGCTGTTCGGGACACTTACCTGGAAGTGTAATTGGCAGATGGACGCAAATTTGGCTCGCGAGTCGAGGCATCTCGAGCAGAATGTCTCTCATCTCGAAGGGAACCATCAGGCTGAGTGTCTTCTTTCTTCTCTCGTCGAGCTGCGTCGAGTGTTGTGTATATTTAGAGTTACAGTTGCACGCAATCATTTATTTATACCATTGACAGCCAGGCATTAAGTGGCCGGTTAGTGAGCCAATGAGATGTACACGAAGGTAGTGGTGGAGTAAGAACAGCTGATGTTATTATATTGGCCACCCGCTAACAAGTCGGCGGCATTCTGCGCGCGCTTCGCCTTGCGCCACCTACCCTTTTTGAGGCTCCGTCTCGTAGTTGTGGGCCGCCCAGTGGCAGCTAATTGGCGACTTGTGCCGGCACAGGTCGTAGGTCTGGCCGAAAATGAGCGCGAACGAGAAGATGTCCGACTTGTGCGAACACTTCGAGTGGCGCCAAATCTCAGGCGCCAGATAGTCCAGCTCCGGCTGCAGCAGCCAGCACTGCTTCGGCTGCCTCACAAACTCTTGGCATTTAGTTTGATGCTGTCAGGAGATGGAGGTGGAGTTCAGTAGATGCCACTTGTTATTTGTTGTTAATGTTGCTGTTGTGGACTTGCTTGCGATAAATCGAGCGAAAACATTTACTTACCAGCGTCCGTTGGCGGCGTAGGGGCGACACCGAGTTGGAGCCTGAGGTGTACCTGAGCATGGGCGTGTTCACCTCCTGCGCCATGATGGAGGCCGACTCGCTGATTGTGGTGGACTCGAGCCTGACGGCGAACTCGAGGCCGCTCAGTTTCCAGTTGTCGTTGGCGGCAATGAGGATGTTTTGGGGTTGAGATTCCTGTGGACGAGCTTGCAGATGACATGCAGGAAGTTGAGGCGCCTCGAGGATCTTCGCGCGGTGCCGTAATTGATTTGGGGCGTCGAACGGGGCCGAGTAAATTGATAAAAATGATGATTGTCAGGTTAATTATGTGTGATTTGCGCTTGATTGATCGCGGCAAGCTGAGTGATTTCCTGCTTATCAGTTTAGGCGAGTCTCCACTAGATTAGCTGCTGGCGTGCATTTAATGAGCCGCCAACCTGCAACTCCCACAGCGAGGTGTTCGGGTCGGGCCTTTAATCAATTAGCGCCCAAACTGGTGGCTGCAAACCTCAAACGATCGTCAAGTTGAGCTGGGCCAGACTGGCTCGACCACCACCACACCACCACACCACCACCGCCAACAACAAAAAACATCATCATCGTCATCATCGACCAGATGTGTGCTCTCAGCAGCCTGCACAGCCAACTCTTTTTGGAAATGATAGATGAGCCCTGTTATTTAAATGTTCTCAAGGTTATACCATTACACATATGTGCGCACCTGGTCGGCTGGCTGGCTGACTTTTAAAGCAGTTCAGATCGGCCTTTGTGATAAACCGAACTGATATTGGTTTGGATTCAATTTCGGGCCGGCGCCGGCGCCGTCGACTGAAGTCGCGCGCCATATGTGCGATGGATGCAGGTCGATAATGTTGAATTGATTAAGATTAACTGAAAAGGTAGAGCAACACGCGCACATGACGAGACGAGAATATCTACTCTGGCGCATTACCAACGTCAAAGGCCACCCCAGTTGGTTCATTTGAATGGTTTGGCGTCAGGTGACGGCGGCGACGGCGGCTGTGGCTGGAGGGCAGAACGACGACGACGGCGAGGAACGTCTTAAAGTTAAATAAAGAAAAGGAGATCAAAGTTTTGGGGAGCGTGAAAGAGATGGAAAGAAAGAGAGCGAGAGAGACAGACGAACAGACAGACACCAGCATACAAAGCTTCTGGTGATTGTATTCGTATGGCAGCCGGTGGTTGTTAATGTTGTCGTCGTCAGAGAGGCAAAGGTTGAGGTGTAGGTGGAGGTGGAATTGTTGGCATTGAATAAGAATGCGAGAAGGAGAATATTAGAGCAAAAAAAGACACTACTGCATAAAAAGACTCCAGGCAGCCGTAACAGTTGGCTTACACTGTAGACACACATACACACACAAAACGTAATTACTCTTCTATTTCTGGTCTAAATTTTCTGTCTCTCCTTCCCCCTCATTGTTGTTCTTGTCGTCGTCTTCGTCTTTGTCGTCTGCAGTTCCATCTGGATTTCAAACTGCCAACGGACCAAGCAGATTGTATTTAATGGAAATGGAAAAAATTGACGCGAATAATCTCGTTCCATTCACGTCGTTGTGCCTCCGTCTCTCAGTCTCAGGTGAGATTTACCACCATCTCAGCTCACCTCAGCTCACGTCAGCTCACATTCGGCCTCCAGTTCCATCCTTTTGTCAAACAACAACTAGAACTGTACAATAATCATCGACCGACTCAATTTCATTGTCCGGCGGCCGAGGCTTTGCGTGATCTTCGTCTTGGCCGTCGTCTTGGTCGTCGTCGTCGCCGCCGGATGATCTGAATTGATTTTAAATTATAATGATAAGCTACCTGGACTGTTGTAGTGTCTTTTGTGGGACTACGACAGGCGAACAAACTGCCCGGCCGGCCACAGCCTGCAGATAGTAGACAGCAGCGGTCGCTCTGAGCTCAGCGAGACATGGCGAAAAATGAGATAAAAATTAATTATCTCGCCGATGCTCTCTCTCTCTCTCTCTCTCTCTCTCTCTCTCTCTCTCTCTCTCTCTCTCTCTCTCTCTCTCTCTCTCTCTCTCTCTCTCTCGTTTGGATCTCGTTGTTATTGTTGTATTGGCCATTCCGAGCAATCTCGCGCCGCTCCGACTTCAATTGAATCCGTATTGATAATCTTGGCTCCATCTCGCTCGGCGTTCTTTCCTCCCAATTCAGCCGAGTAAAGTCGTGATTTGTCAGTCTGCGCTGCCGTCGCTGCATATTATTTGTTCGCATTCAATTCGATCTGCTCTCTGATATGCAAATCGTCGTTTTCCCTACTTCCCGTCCTCTTACTGCAGCCCCCACCTGTGTTGTTTACCTGACCAGCTGGCGGCCCGAACGGACGCAGGTTTATTTGTGTCCGTCAGCCGGCCCGACAGGTAACTGCTATTATTTAAATAGAAACAAAATGCAAATGCCCGCCACTTGGTGGAGGTGCCCGCCAGTGGAATTGGCCACTCAGACGACACAATTGACGGCCGCCACCGCCGCCGCGAATAGCCGACAGCTAATTGACTTTGACAGCTTGACAGGTAAATTGTTTGCTTGATTGGTGGCCGTCAGCGGCGGCGGCCGCAGCTGAAGCCAATTTTACTGCCTCTCGTCTGTCTCATGTCCATCCAACTGGCCAACTGGCAGACTGGACTTCCATATTCGTCTGATGAGCTTGCAACCAATCAAAGTGGCGCCGGCCGTCGATTGTTCGACGCCGAGCAGCCATTTGGAGTGCCAAAACACAACGACAATCGACGACGAGGACCGTCAGGTGGCCCGACTGAGGAGACTCGAGAAAGAATGAATCTCAGAGGAGACTCGTCGCCGTCTCGTCTCGCTCGGCTCAGCTCCATCCAGCTGGCCGCCTATTCAAGGCCATTTTCAATTGGCGTCCATCTCGCTGGGCAAAAAGTCGTTTAGCCGAAATGAATGATGATGATGATGAAGGCGATAGTGGCTGTGGCGGAGGCGGCGGCGGTGGAAAAAATGGTTTCTAAATGAATTAACTGACGCTCGAGCCATGAACAAGACGTATGAGCCGTCGTCCTGGGAAAAGCTAATTGGCTGCCTAATGAGTTGGCGGCGGCGGCGGCGGCGGCGGCGTCCACGGCGATGGTGGCGTCTTTAGTGGCCTCACAATCGCTCTTTCATTGCTTGTAAGTGCGTTTGTGTGTGTGTGCCATTAATTTACCTGCTCGAATTTGCAGAGATTTGCCGCGAAAGAGTTGGCTGCCAGAGGTGAGGAACCATAAAACTCTTTTATTGTAGTTTCATCTACCAACTGGCCGGTGCAATGCAATTCAATTGCCTGCCAACCCCGAGGAGCCGCCGGAATAGAGAGAAAAAACCGGAGAATATAAATGGAAAATGGACAACAAATATTTGCCATCCATCGGCCTGCAGGTGAGATGCCTCTTATTTCCATTCTCTTCGGTTCGCTTGATAGTTTTGCTTCCGGCCGAACCGACTAGTACGGCATGTGGACTGCAGCTGCAACAACAACAACCTGTGAAGCTCCGCGCCAACTAAACCAACAGGAGGGGCTTAAAGTGCGAGCAAAAACACTGGCACACAACTCTCTGGCGATGGTCAGTTGCGCAGGTTCATTAGCAGTGCCAGCAGAGCCATTGGCGTTTCCGAGAAAAGCCAAAGCTCGAACAACAAGTTGCCGTATCAGCGTCGTTGCGCGCTGTTGCCATACTCAATTCATTTCAAATTTAAACACTCACAACTTAGAGATCATTAATATATCTAAATCATTCCAATGGCAGCCAGGAGCTGCAGTGGCGGCCACGGCGACGATGCCCATCACCAGAGCCAATCAAGACAGGCTCGCCAGGCTGAGCCTTTGCCTGACGTTCGCCTGTTTCCTCTACTCTCTCATCTACACAATTATTATACAACAATCAGGTGACACCACCACCACCAGTATAACAAACACAAAACCGAACCTCAAGATACAAGCGGAATTCGAGAAGCCACGATCGAGCGAGCTGAGGAAATTCAAGCCGAAGAGAGTCTATTCGGAGGAGGAAATTCAAGAGGCCATAAGTTCGAGATGGGCCGCCGACCTGTACGATTCAAGCAGACTGTTGGACCTGAAAGGTTTTAAATTTTACTAGAACCAGACGAGACCAGAACGTCAGTAGAATGTGGTCCAATTGTAGCAAGCCAAAGAGGAACCCAAAGAGCTGTGTCGCTGGTCATTGTTGTCAACTCGAGATTTGATAATTTCAAGCGACGACGACGCCTCCGATCAGGCTGGCTCAATGAGAACTCCATCAGACGCGCCCTATGTGGACAGCATCATCGGGATGCGCCCATAGAATCGCGATGGGCGCCAATGGAAGACGACGACGACAACGACGGCGACGTCGAAAAGCAGATGCCAACAGAGACAAGACCAGCGGGAGCCTAATGCGAGTGTAAATAAATCAAAACCGATAGGCGTGGGAGTGAAGTCGACAGTAACAGAGGCGAGCGTCGTCATCGATCGAGTGGAGTACGTGTTTGCTCTTGGAAAGTCAACAACAACAACAACAACAACAACAACCACGACGACAACAACGACGACAAGAACAAGACCGACGGCCAGGACGACATTTAACACGTCCACTATTAGAAAAGTCAATACAAAGGCCGACAGCTCTGAGGGCGCCCATCTTAATGGTATCCCGGCGAAGCTCCATTGGCAGCCCTCTCGGAGGAGTGGCGCCAGTTTGGCGACCTGCTCGTCATGAACCTGGCGGATAAATACCACGCGTTGAGTGTGAAACATTTGGGCATTTTCAAGTACTTGCTGACGAGGAAACAAGCTGGACATCGACCACCAGTCCGTGATGGAAGCCTCCTCCTGCTGAAGTGCGACGATGACGCCGAGCTCGATCTCGGGCAGTTTTGCAAACTTTAAATGGCCCAGATGGCTCACTTGGTCTCGTCCCGACCAAACATGAACTACAACCACTGATAGGACGACAAAGGACCACTGCGGACTGCGACTGCGACTGCAATTGCAACCGCAACTGTCACTGACACTTACTGACACTGACACTGACACTGACACTGACACTGACACTGACCACTCCCGAGAGTCTAAAAATAGAGTGGCCAACGGCATCGGCCGCCAGTTTCTAGCCAAGGACAACATTCAAACAGTGACAGCGAACTCTAACATGATTACCGCCTCCACTGTCGGCCTCTCGCGGGCGCCCCAACAATGGGCGCGTGACATCGGGCCAGCGCCGTTGCTGTGCGCGCGCTTCCCGAGCCACTCGCGTGTCCAAAGAGCTCGAGCAAATGGCATCTGAACGAGTTCGAGTGGCCATTCGACACCTACCCGCCGTATTGCTCAGGTCTGGCCTACCTCACAAGCCTCGAGTTGGTTGAAAAGTTGTTCGTGGTGGCGCATTTGCTGGCCAATGACGACAGTGGCCCCAACGATAAAAAGTAATGAACATTGGCCATCATCACCACTACGACGGGCCACTTTGGATCGATGACGTCTACATTACAGGCCTACTGTTGGCCTCACTGCCGCGCACATCTTACAAAGTCGACAAATTAAATGACAAATTCTGCTATTCGCGTGAACAGAGAGCCCATCGACTGGCCATCGGCTGGCCCTGCATGGCCAGCGAGCTCCCCAGCGAATGATAAATGTCACTCTAGTCAGCCAAAAGGCGATCTTTATGGCCTCTATTTGCTTGTCCACAATCAATTAGGACTCGTTTCAAGGAATAAATACTTGTTTCAAACAACTCCGGCTCAATTTGGCCCCTTGCAACTCTTATGAAGATTAATAAAAACATAACGAGCGCCTCTTACTTACCTGAATAAGGCCTCGCTTCACCTGGCTCGCATCCAAGCAGACGAGCGGCGAAACGAACATAAGACACTTGCCAAAGGGTGCTGGTGGCGGTGGCGGTGGAAGATGTTGGCCCAATATTTGGCTCGTTACTGTGATAATCATTGTAACCACCTGCAGCGACAGCGCCCAGCGACGGCCAGCAACTCTCAAAGGCCTGGGCAGGAGCCCACTCGGTCGGTTGCGATTGAACCAGAACAGGTCGGCCAGGTTGGCCTTGATGGGCTCGCATACGAAGCAGACGAGCCGCTTGGTCTCCTCCAGGTTCTGCCAGATCTTCAATAGATTGAAATTGTTCCTCAGCAGGTTGTCGTACTCGGCGCCCCTGAACGGGGCCAACAGTTGGCAGCTGATGGGGTCCTGTTGGCCGCCTCCGCTGCTGGTCAGTTTGTTCCTGAACAGCAGCTGGGCATCGATCAGCTGGTTCAGGCTGCCTTTCACCAGCTCCACCAGCTCGTTTGTGGTCTCCTTATCGAGTGTAAGCTCATGTTTCTGGGACTTCATGGCGCCCTTCTTCTTCTTCTTGATGGCTGTTGTTTTGTCAGCATCGATCAGCTTCTTTCCGATCGGATCACGGTAATCGTCGTGGTCGCCAGAGTGGTCGTCGTGGTCGTCGAACTCCTCGTGATTGTCGTCGTACTTGAAGGCCGGCTCTTTGGACAGCGACGACCAGAATCTCCTCGACACCTTGCGGGCGATCAGGTCGGCTTGTTTACCTGTAGCGGCCGCAGTTGGCCCAGATGGACGACCATCATCAGCCGGAAGCTAGCCGCGGGGGCTGGTCGCAAGTGTTGCCTGGCGGCCGAGGTGGAGCAACTTTCGCCTGAGTCGGGCCAGGTGCGCACTGGCCCGCGCCCAACGGCGCCCATTTGTTGCGGAAACAGCGAGGCCGGCCGGGGAAGCCGACGCTTGTCCAACAGACACACACTGACCAGGTCGGTGGGCTCGCTGGCCAAGAGAGCGTGCATGCCGTTTCCCCCCGGCAGCCCTGGCGGCCCCATCGACCCGTCCACGAGGAGCTGCTGGCCGGTAGACGGGCCACCATCGGAGGTAGCGGCGGCGGCGGCTGCTGCCAACGAGGCCAGCTGGTGGCCCTGCCGGGCTGTTCGGGCACCTGCCAGAGCGCCGCCGACCAGTCGGAAGGCCTCGGCCTTCAGCTCGAGCAGCTCATCGTCGTCGCCCGGCTGAGGTGCCAGAGCTGCCTGGACAGCCTCCTCATTGGAGCCCACACGTTGTCGTTGTCTAGCTTTTCGTTGACGAAGCTCGTCGTTGTAGTTGGCCATCGCCATTGGCATTGATTGTTGATCAATTGTCTGGTTGCTGCTCGAGCACGACATCAGGCCGAGCTCTTGATTTGTGTCACTGGCCGACATGAGACAGCAGCCGGGATTGTTGCGATTAAACAACATTTTGCACCAAGACAGGCCGCCCCGCCAGCCGCAGGCCTCGTCCCGTGTCGGCGGCCAGCGGAGCCACCGCCAACCAGCGCCCTGTTCTTTTTGGTGTCTCAATCGGTGGCCCAGCGGGTCGAGCTGCAGCTTTACCCTCTGCACCCTCACGTCGCCTTGCTGCTGATCCCTATTGTCTCCAGCCGATGTTCCCAGCGCCTCCACCAGCGCCGCAGTAGCCCGAAGGCTCATCTGGCCGCTGCCCCGAATCGCGAGCCTCATCTCCATCGTCTCGTTGGTAGTTGAAACCGGCGTCGTCGTCGTCGTCGCCAAACTCCATCAGACCAGACTGATGCAACTTCCGGCCGTCGTAGACATCAAACTGGAGCTCGAGCTGGCTTCTGGGCACAAAAGGCTGGTCGATGGCATAGAGGCGGCTCAGCTCCTCGAACTGGCCGAACTGCTCCACTTTCTCAGGCACGGCCAGCCGCTCCAGGACCATCGATTCAAGGCCTCTCCCTTTGAGCTGCTGCTTGTGGTGGTGGCCGTGGCCGTCGGCGGCCGAGCCACTGCGGCGCCCGCCCATCTTGGGCGCCCGCGATCAACACAGGTGCGCCGCCTCTGTTGTCCGGAAGGGCGTCAGATCCACTGACTGCTGCTGGTGATGCTGCCGCCGCCTATCTCGGTGGTTGTTCTCATTCGCCTGGAGTTTATGGTTGTGTTTACGGAAACGAACGAGTTAGTTTGTGGTCAAGAGATGGGAGGCCCGTCGCGTTCGTCATGCCATTTGCAACGACTGTGGCGCCGACCTGCGGCCTGCATGTCGTTGGTTTAATCTATGATTCTGCATCCCATTGCACTGATGTTGATGCCACTGTGTTCTACTCGGACTGGACATGTATACAAGCAATGATAGTTGTCGACGAATTGTTCTTTATCCTCGAGCTCTTCGCGATGATGACATGCTGGAAATCCAGCATGGCACCGAATATATTTTGATTAGTAGACATAACATAATAAGACTTCGACAGAGTGCATATTAAATCTTCTTTATCAACTTTCTCTAGTGTTCTACATATCAAAGTCCAGCCTCTTTCCGGCATCGCTATCTTGTCATGTCGTGAGACGACGGCTGTGGCGCGGACCTATGGCATTTGTGATTGTCGATATTCTTGGACTTCTACATTCGTCAGAGCATATCTCATCACAGCGGGCGAGATGATGCATGCGATTGTCTTAACATTCATCGATGATGTTTCAAAATTGTCGCGTTAAACGCAATGATGAGCAACCAGTCCATGCCGGCCGCCGCGTCGACAGACTCGCCTGTTATGCAGTGCACCATTCACCTGGATTGTAAAGCGGCATGGCACTCGAACGGGTTAGAGAATACATGCCGGAGAACGTGGCATTCGATAATTCGCTCTCAATTAGTACCCAAAAAATCCAGTTGTATCAGTTTCTATATAATCTATACATTCTCTATGTAAAATTGTCTATCATCCTCCCTCTTACTCTCTGGTAGCACATTCTTTCACCCGAACGCCATCTAGCGTCTCCCGCACAGCCACTAGGTGCGACAGTTCAATTAAGTGCATGGCTCGACGATGGCCAAGATAATGTGACGGCTGCCAAGACCAACAAGCGAAGCGCTGCTCCAGGCTAATTATAAGCTTGCATGGCGGCGCCCAAGGAGACAGAGACACCTGCAGCGCACCGCGTTAACTAACTAATCAAGTGGCCGTTCAGATGGTGGCGCCCGCCGCCCCGCACACACCTGATTGGCACCGGGGGCTGTTGCGTCGTCGTCGTCGCAGCCGTTATCACCGTAGCCATAGTCGTGGCCGTCACCACCGAGAAGAGCAACCCATCTGATACAATAAGACACAGGCCAATTATTTGCAGCGAGCGCTCGTGCGCTCCTTAGAACCACGTCGGACACTGATGGAGGCCAACATTGAAGGTCACCAGGCGGCGGCGGTGGCGGCTGCTCGAGTGGTTGTGGTTGTCGCCGCTTCCGGTCGTCGAGGTTCACATCAGCAGCAAATGGGGCCGGCCAATGAGCATCGTGTAATTTGTCACTCCATTCCAATAAAGTATCAGAGTTAGTTGCGACTGTTAACCCGGGACCAGCCCTTTTAGCGAATGCCATCGGAAAGATGTGAGCGTTTTATTTTCATGTTGTTGTATATGCGCAACATCATCCCTGCTCGTCTGGATCGCCTACAACAGCCACCACTGGCGACGCCGGCCTTACGTAAGAGACTCGGACAAACATTTCAGCCAGTGGCAGGAAGAGGCCAACTCTGGCCGCTCGTTTGGTGTCTTTGAGTCAGTCCGGTAGATTTGTCTATCTGTCTGTCCGTCTGTCCGTCTGTCCGTCTGTCCGTCTGTCCGTCTGTCCGTCTGTCCGTCTGTCCGTCTGTCCGTCTGTCCGTCTGTCCGTCTGTCCGTCTGTCCGTCTGTCCGTCTGTCCGTCTGTCCCGTCTGTCCGTCTCTGTCTGTCCGACTCTGGCAGTTTCCTGTCGCTTGTTTCTGTTCATCTGGCGACAACACACAAAGTGGAGTTAGCCAGCAACACTATGGACACTTTTTGTTTATTTGTTTGTTCGCGCGTCTACTGGCCCGGCCACAAAGCGGCCACTTCCTGTAACGTCCCCTTCTTGTTATGTGGAGGCGCGCGCACGGCCAGCCTAAATACATTCTACTTTGATTCAGTTGCGCGTCTGGCCTCTTTTGAGAAAAGTTGTGCCCCAAGCCAGTGTCTGTGTGTCTTCTTCTTCCTCTTCTTCGTGTCGTCATTGTCGGTAATGATGCAGCAACAACAACATCAGGACGGCCCAGCAAATTCCTCAGAGCCAGCAGCAGCAGTGGCCATCAGAAGTCGACAGGCCAGCCGGCCGCCAAGACTCCTGACGGAGGACGCGAACAGGTCCCAAGGCGAGGCCCATGCCGCGCCTCCCAGCTACTGCTGCTGTGTTGGTGGGCGGAAGTGAGGCGGCGGCGGTGGCAGCGGCTGAGTAAACAAAAAGTAAGCTATAAATAAGTGTTGTCCGGGCCGAGACTTGGGCCACTTCTGATGCCGCCAATGGAGGCCGCAATGAACTCGCACCTGTTCAGGTCTTAATCAGGATACTTCCATCAAGGCTACTACCATCACTTCCACGACGACAACAACAACAACAGCTGCCACCTGGCTCAGAGCATCAGCTTACGTGTCTGGCTCTCTCCACGACAATTCAATGATGAATAATTTCATCATCATCATCATCATCATCATTGTTGTTGTTGTTGCCGTGCCTGTGAGTCCATTCAGATGGGCGGCATATTTGCACTCGGCCCTGCTCGGTGAGCCTGTCATTTGGAGTGCGGCGGCGGCCGGCCAGCAGAGGCGTCGCAGGCCCCAAAATGATCCACCTGGGGGCGGCTGTTTTGCATTTGCAGCCGAGAGGGCTGGCCGCGCATCTGCTCGTGTCACATAACACTCTGGCTGGCATATGCACTCGGCCCAGGTGAGGGGTGGGAGAAGGCACAGCTCACAGGTGGAGCTCCGCACCCGCCAACCCTCTCGGCTCTGCTAGCGGTCGCCTGTTGTGGGCCGACATGTGGCCAAAGTGGCCAGCGACCAGAGTAAATTTGCTCTTTTCGGTCGATTCGTCTTCGTCGTCGGAGGCGGCGCCGGCCGAAGATGTGGCTATCATTTTAGCCTCGAGTCGACCATTAGAGGATAGGTGTCAGTGGAGGAGGCGAAAGTGTGCCAAATTAGCCGCCTAAATCATGGCCCACTGCGGAACGAGCCATCTTGATGATGGATCCAAGTGAGATGAGCAGCGTTGCAGCCAACTGGCGCGCGTCTACTTCCATTTGTCATCGCCAGCGGACTGTCTCAGATGATGTTGTTGGCCCATACACACACATACACTGGAGCCGAATCGACCTTCCGCCGAGAGTGGCACATGGCGCCAGCCACTTGTGGTGTCTATGTGTATTTGCTGCGTCAAAAAGTCACACACACAAAGTAGATGACCGCCACCGTCGCGCCGCCGCCAGGAAGTGGTGGTAGTGGTGGCGCGTTGCGGAGGCCAGACGATACGAGACGGTATGGGCTAGCCATGAGGCCAGTGCAGCCCTCAGCAAATTAGGGTAGCCTAAAAGAACGCCTCGCCACAGAGAAATGGAGCCAAAAGTGGGCGGCCCATCTAAAGTGAGCCTCGTGCTGCTGGTTGAAATTCAAACTTGTCAGTTGGGATTAATCTCGTCCATCGTCGTCGTCGTCTCTGTCGACGGTGGCGGCGCCGGCTGAGGCAACGCAGCCGGGAGTAGCCCTTCCGGGAATTGCGCCTCAGTGGCCGGTTGGTTTGTTCATTGTTGTTGGTGTCGTCGTGTGGGAGCCGCCTCCACCGCTCAGCCGGTAGTTGCTGGCCAGAGGAGTGGAGAAATTTGATTTAGGAGGCGCACAGAGGCAGACATGGCATGGCCGGCCGACTGTTGGTGTAAATGACTCTCGTCGCCACTGCCGCCGCATGGGTCAACGTTGATTGTCGGGATGGGCCGTGCAGACACGCCCTCCCGCATTGTAAACCACACCAACCCGAGTGATGTAATCAAATAAGGCCAGGTCAGCCAGGCGCGGGCTGTTTCTTCCACGCAGTCCCGTCCCGTCCAGTCCAGCTGGCCTCCAATCTTGGGAGGCCGGCCGACGACTGGCGAGGCGCCCGACTCGTCATCACTTTAGGTTGATAAAATTATTTAAATCCAGGCCAGCGAGAGGACACTTGGCGCCGGCCGGACGCGCGCCCAAACTCTTCTTCTCAAGAATTGATTTCGCCTCATTTGAACTGACCGACCGACCGCCGGCCTGACTGGCCTCAAGTGCCGCCGGCCAGACAAAAAAGGCGCCCAACTTATGGCGCCATCAAAAAGTAGCCACTCCGGCGACGGCGGCTGAACACGTCGACTGTCGGCCAGTCGTTCGACAGACACTCTACAGGACCCGCCTAAGGCTGATCTTGGACATTATATCGGCCGACCATTTCCGGCCCTGGCGAATCCTCTACAAAGCGCCGCGCCAAGCAATCCAGGAGCGTCCGGCGAGCTCTTCTCATTATTTTCCAAATAAACATTAGAAGTGTTACATTTAAGTAGTCGAGTCGATTTAGGTTGTTTACTTTTTCATTTTCATTGAACTTGATAGGAAAGAAATGATTTAGTCGGCATTAAATATGAGTAAAGTGAGAGATAGCACGCGACAACTAGCAAACACAGACACCGGAGTTAACTAACTTAGACCGTTCGAAAGAGAGGGCGTCAGTGGCGTCGGCTCTAGTCGTTGTCGCCTTAGTTGGCCAGTTTGAGGGTTAACTGTAAATAAACGAACATTATCGTGGACAACAAACGAGCTTAGCCTGGTGTTTGTCATTAACTAAGATTTCAGGGCGCTCACCACCAGCACCGGCCAGACTAACAAGACGAGGCACTACGGAAGGAAGTGGAGGCGCCGATTCTCACTGACTTTGTCCGTCCGTCCGTCTGTCTGTCTGTCCATCTAATGACTGGCCAAGCGACGAGGCGACGGAAATAGACTGGCCGCTGGTGCGATGCAAGACAAAGGCAAACAAATAGAAAGGAACGAACGAAGCAACTTGTTTAAGGCCAACAAGTCGGCGACTAATGTTTAATTCAAATGAGGCGGCCACCCAAATTGGATGCCGATTGGGCCCGCTAATGTAGCCGCCACTGCCGCCGCGGCTCCGAACGCCTCCGAAGCAATTAAGTAATGTCGCGAGCAGCTGCTCGGCCGATGACTAATGGGACTCTTTGTGTGTCTGCCTATCTATTCAGCCAGGCCAGGCCGGCTAATCATCTGGTCAAGGCTGACCTTCTCAAGGCCCGCGTCTGGCTCGGCGCCCAGCAAATGGGCAGGAACAAACAAACAAACAGACGAGCAAACAAACTAACTAACAGCTTACTTAGTCAAATCAATTTATCATCTGTTTTGCGTTGGCCTCGCCCGCTAACAACAAAAGAACTGTCTCATCTGGCCAGGTGGCTGTCGCTATCCACCATCTCAGCTCTCTCAGCCCCTCAGCCTTGGCCTTCTGCGGCTAATTCTTACGTCAATGAGGCTGAATAAGTCGGCCGCCTGGCTCGGCTCTATTCATTCTTGTTCCCACCCACAGTGCGAGCTCTCGGCGGCGCAGATTCTCCCTGGCACTCGGCATCGTCGTCCTGAGTCGTTGTCGCCACCGCCGCCACTCAGGCGACTCCTCCGCCTTCTTCCGGCTGGAATCAATCGATTCCAGGTAAGCGTCGCCACTGACTCCACCGCCAACCACTACTAAACGATCACCTGGAGCGAGCGAGAGCAAGCTCAAGTGAGCGCGCCGGCTGTCTTGGCGCGGCCCTGCGACCATCAGCAGCCTCATGATCATCATCGCCGCCAGTGCCAGGTCTGCAGGCAAACAAAGGCCACCAAACAAACATGAGCAGCGCGAAAGGTGTTATCGGCGCCAAACACAAGCCGCCGGCTTGCCGCCCGCCGCCACGGCGACATGTAAATCCGACCCATCCGGTGCCCGCTAACGATCTGGGCTCCTTTGTGTGTTTGCCCATCGCTTGGCCCATGTTGGTTGGTTCGCTTGCCGGGTTTGTTTGTTTGTTTGTTTGTCTACTAGTTAACAGGAAACGCTAAAGTCAAACTGTTCACCTTTCGACGGTGGCGGCGCCATTTTGACAATCGAAGACAAAAAACCACACACTCACTGACAGCCAGTAAGCCAGTGGGGAGGCCCCACTCCAATCCATCTATCACCTACGGGCCGAGCTGAGCTGACGTGCAAGTGGCCAGCTAATGACTGGGGGCTCAGCTGTTTAAAACCAGTGCGAGAAGTCGGCGCGCGCCCGATGATCGAGCACGAGCAGGTCGGCGGGCAACGCGGGCCCCAGTTCGACCGGTGGCTAACTAAGCCCCAACCTAATGGCGGCGCCGCATAATCGATTTTGTGTGTGAATGCGCCAGCTTTGGGCCAGGTCGAGCCGTCACCACCACTGACCCAACCGGAGGAGGAGTGACCTTAATAGAGGGGGAGGCTGTTTGTTGAAATGAGCCCTCAGGTGAGGGGGCGTTGATTGGCTCAAACTGGGCGCTCGTTTAGACCAAGACACGGGCGCCAGCTAAGTCTTGGTGGGAATCATCAAGGCCGGACGGGAACAGACAGGCCAATCGAGGCCGGCCGCCGAGAAGAGAGAAAAATTCCATTTCGGCCAGAGACTAAGCGGAGCGAGCGAGAGAGACTGAATTCATTTGGACATTTCCATGGACTTTCTCGCGACTGCATGTCCGAGAGAAGAGCGAAACTTTGTTACGTACACGCAAGCGTTGAAGTGGAAAACAAAAGGCGCCCAGTTAGTTGGCCGGCTTCTCTGCCAGGTAGCTGCCTCTCTGGCGCCGTCACCGAAGGCCGTCCAAAGTGGCCGCCGGCAGGCAATCCAATCTAAACACACCGGGTCGTTGGTAGTGCCGCCGCCAGTGGCTGATGAATCTGGAGCTCGCGAATGCCGCTAGAGACGCCCGGCGGGCCGTCTCGGCTTGTTTACTCGGCTGCCAGGTAAGCAGCCGGGCGAGCCGCCGCCGCCGCCGAATTATCGAATGTGCGCTGGAGCGCGATGACTAACTGAACGCTTGACAACAGTTAAAGTATATAAATATATATATATTTATATGAATTGAATTGGATTGGATGAGTTGGGCCGAAACTATATGAAACGAGATGAGGTGAGAGGCGCAACTCAATCGGCTGAGGCTCTTTTTGGCTCGCACAGTCGTGGTGGTGGTGATGCTGCTGCTGGTCGTCTTGGCCTCTCTCCACTCATCTTCCGTAGCTGTAATGAATGTTGCCAGAGGTTGTTTGTCGTTGTAAGTCAGTTAGACTCGCTAGGTGGCCTTGATTCTTGTCGTCGTATTTGTAGTTGGCGCCGCTGCTGCTTCTCGAGGGCACAAAATGGATGAATCATCTCGTCGAGAGGTTCGTTTTATCGATTGGCCAACGCCGCCGCTGCCACCAATCTCAAGTCGACGTAACAGTTTCGGGCTCTCTAAACGTCTCGGCGAAACAAGATGATTGCTAAATTATTTCCAGCCACTTTTGCTCCAGTCAATCGAGCGAACGCGAAGTTTCTATAGCGATAGATATCGTTGTTGTTGTTGTTGTTGTTGTCATTATCATTATTATTGGCCGTCGTTTACGTTGCTTCGATTTGAGGGCCGTAAACGACGTGCGCTGGCGCCGTCGGCCTCAAATCGAGGTGGGCCGACCAATGAAGATGAAGACGATAGAATCAAATCGAATCACAGCCAACACTTTGCTTTCGGCTCGGCTGGACGGCGACGACCCAACACATACGCACCCGGCGGAAGTTTGATGCAGTCAACACAACGCGTACATGTCCATCGTCTGATAGGTGACATTAAACGGTTATTGGTGGTGGTGGTGCTGCTGTTGACTGACACCGTTGAATGGCCTTGTACGGAGGCCGGGTGTGGGAAGAGTAAACACTTTTAAGTGGTTGGTTTACCATTTGAGACGATATGATGCGACACTTGCCGCCAGACATCAGCTTGAATTGTGATACACTGGCCGAGCTCTGTCCACTTCGGTCCAGTTGGTCGGCAAGCCAGGTAGCCTGTTGTTTTCGTTGACCCACTGAATCTAGTGGCCTGAGAGTTGGAACAGGCACCTGGGCCAGCTCAAGCAGACTTATCTGGCTGCCGGCATCAGACTGGACGGGCAACCAATTCAAGCGCAAACGCGTTTCAAGGAGATGGAGCCGGCCAATGGAGTAAACTGCCAGTTGAATGAATTTGGATGAAACTGGACAGTATTCCAGATGAGCTCCAGAGATTGGCGGTTTGTCCGATTTTCGGGGCCGTCCGAGGTAATAAATCGAGGCGGCTAGTGGCGGCGTGGCCCAGCTCGTCTATGTGTTTGTGTATAAATGAAACTGTCAGGCCATGAAGGCGACGCTCTGGTGGCCAACGTGGTGGTCGAATTAAGGTTCGCTTGACGCGTTGGCTGGTGTTTGTTGGCCATCACTTGGGCGCCGTCGGACGAGGTTCTATTTGAAAATTAGCCACAACCTTTGCAGTTGAGTCGGGCTGCAAATTTGGCCCGAAATGGCGTCGGCGGCAATAAAAATTAATGGGCCAAAGATGCGGACGTCGGGCGGACGCGGGAGGCGGGCCAACAGCGCAGGGCGTGTCAGCCGGCCACCTGTCAATTGTCAGGGGCGGGCGAGCCTTAGCAGTATGGGCGTGTTTCATCGCGCCGACCTCACAACTAATAACAATGAGACAAAAATCACACGACGACCAGCCAGACAGATAGATAGACCGTCAGACGGACGGACGGACGAATGGGAATTTCCCGCCCATTGGCCGGCAACTCGATGATTATTTTCGTCATGTTGATGATGATTGTTGTTATTATTATTATTATTGTTGTTGCACAATGAGGCAGAAGAGACGCCCGACGTCCATCTTGTATTGATATTTCCACTTTGAACTTTGGACGGCGCGCCGCACGTGAGCCGGTTCCGGTTCCAGGGTCTTCATGGAGCCACCAACTCGGCTACCACCGCTCAGTGGCTCGAGGACTGGCGGCCTCGCCAGAGAGGCGCCAGAATTGACTCATCCAGTGGCGGCAAGTGGCTTGCGGAACGAGGCTACGTGTTATGATGAATTGGCCCGGCTGCCATCGCAGGCGGGCCTCGACGAGGCGGCCGGCGAGCGAGTTTCAAGTAGCTCCAAAGTCGGCCTGTAGTGATGAACGCCAGGGCCTCTTCGGTCCAATATTCGGTTGGGCTGCCTCCGAGCTCAGCGCCAAGACGACACAACTCAAAATGCTTCCGGCCGATCGAGTTGCGGCGCCAGAAGTTTGTAATTAAAAAGTTCGCTCGTGCGTTGTCTTGCTCGCCGGCCGGCCTCCGCCGCCGCCTCCAGTGCTAGTGGCGCACTTCCGGTCAATGTAGTCGCACTTGCTCGTGGCTCGGCGGTCGGTGTTCGAGTGGCCGCCAAGCTACGTTTATTAAGTTCATTCGATTCATTAATCAAGACAATTTGTTTCATTGAAATTGCCCGATCGCTGAATCCAACTTAGAGGCAACACGACTGATCGGCGGCTGCCTCTACTCTGAATGCTCGCGAGGGGCCTCGAGGCCACCCGAGCTCGGACGGCAACTTGTCGGCCGGCAACTGCCAACACTCGGCATGTGCATTGTTTGGCGCGCTGGCTGGGGCGGCTGCAGCGGCGACTAGTCCAGTCATTTGGACAGTCGGCCCGACGACGAGATAAGTAGCCGGCGCCCGTTAATTTGCCTCCGACCGACTAATTCTATCTCGTTTGTTTCGTCTCGTCTGGCCGTCATAGTGGCCGGCCTGGTACTGCAAGTGGTTGTCGACATCCATCTGTCTGTCCGTCCGTCTGTCCAAAGGAGGCAGACACACATAAAGAAACAAATATTCTGCCAAGCGCATGACTCCTGATGATGCCTCGTGAAAGAAAACAATGGACTGCAATCAAGAGCACCAGATAAGCTGGGTCGGCGTGTTTTGTAAAACTTCCATCAGAGCGGCCGACTGGCCTCTTATCTGGCGCCGTTGGGGCCGCCAGCCAGCCGCCAACTGCGAGTGTTGTGACGAGCTCGATCTTATCGTCCCTGTTGGGGTGTCCAGATTGAACCGACAACTGGCCAACGAGAGAGAGAGAGAGAGAGAGAGAGAGAGAGAGCCGAAAGCGGAGAGAATAGACGTCGGCCGAGTTGAAATACAAAAGGCACAAGAAAACACAAGAGGCCAACTGCAATTGCCAGCATTTGGCTTTGGGCCGCTGCCGACTGGCAAACAGACGGACATACTGCATGTCTCGAGATGAGCCTCTTGAGGTCTCTTTGTTGTGATAGTCGGCCATCATGACTGTCGAGTGTTGAAAACAATGCCAAGTGAAGAGCGCCGGCCGCTATTTATGATTGATTCTGGCTGGCGAGCCGGAAACGGGCGCCAGTGAAATGATATGGCCGCCTTTGTGTTTAGTTGGGCGGCTTTGGCGGTTGCCAAATTGGCGGCTAATTTGCTGCTCGACGGTGTGTTATTGTAGTTATTGTTGTTAGCTCTGTTGGTGTCGGCGATGGCGGCCGTTGGGAAACTTAAGTCGACGAGAGGGCTGAAGTTGTTGGTGTAGGAGCTGGCCGATCAGAGACTAAACATAACTGGCCGGCCGAGCCACTCAGAATGCAATCATCCAGACGCCGTTGGCTCAATAATTGAATCGTCTTGCTGGCTTTGGCGTCCTTCATTGTTCTTCGTCTCCAGGCGGACAGATTGGCGGCAGTGGCGTTCGTGGCGGCGCCCGTCCTAGTCTGAAGGGTCTCGAGCGGCGGATGAGTGACGTTGGACGTCGGACGTCGGGCCAAAAATCATGTTGTTGCCTGGCGCGCCGAGAGAAGCCGATTAAATTCAATTAAGATACTCAACTCGAGGAGATGATGATGATGATGATGATGATGATGATGATGATGATGGTGGTGGTGGTGGTGGTGGTGGCAGTGGCGCCAAAGAGGATGCGACCCGACGAGACTCGCGCGATTCTTCCTGGTAGCTTCCTTTGGTTACCATCGACCGTCACTGGTGGTGAGCCAAAGTTAACCGACGGCTGAGGCTGTGATGGAGGCGGAGGCGGTGGCGGTAGCAGTGGCAGTGGTGGTGGTGGTGGCTACTCTGGCCAAGTAGTTTAGATTACAACGCCAGATAAGTCCTCTTGCCAGCTCGCCCGACCAACAACCACCGACCGATCGAGTTCCGGCGCCCGCAACTCAAGAGACTGTCACTCGTATTGAGAGGGTCCATTCAACATAGTAGCTTCATTTCAACTTAAACTCGGCTCCAACTCGAACTGGAAATAGAACTGGAAGTGCTACTTCAAACCGACTCCTTTCCAGCCCGCGCTCGCTGGCCATCTAATTTGCACGAATCATGCCATCAAGTGTCGGCCTGTCCTCCTTCTTTGGGTGTTCATGGCGGCCCTCACCGACCGACTGGACGGCCAATCGCATGCGCGCCTCAGTAAATGATGTTCGCGAGAGCGGCAGTGAGATCGCATGAGATGGAACGACGCCTCTAATCGACGGCCGTACATGTGGTAGACTCCTCGAACGGAGATGGGCGCAGATCCGGTGCCCGCCAGATCTCATCTGGGCGATCCTTCGCTACTCGCCTCGGCCCGGCTCGGCTCTGCTCGGCCAGTTTGGATGAATTAAAATTCAATGAGCCGAATGTTTAGTTGTTTGCCATAGTGTTGTTGTAGCTGTTGCTAGTGGCGCCGCTTGCAAAGGAGTTCCTGCAGATGTTTTAATATAACACAACATGAGAAATACACACAAACAAACAAACAGACGAACGAAGAAAGGACGACTCGTGAGCCGCCTCTCGCGAGCCGAGACGAGCCAAGCCAGGCCAACCACCACCATCGACCTCTTTCGTGCCGGGCCCACTCGACTTCTCGTTTCATTAAATTCCAATTTGAAATTAATACAAAGCTCACCCAAATGTTATTTCAATTCCAACGTTTCCGCCCCTCGCCAGAGCCCACAATGCAAATGGAGCCGCCACCGCCGAGATCGCCTGCAATACTGAGCCTACTACTTTTTGCTTTGCTCATTTCAGTCGTCTCATTCATAGCAACCAAGTCCTGGTCGCTAGCGGCGGCGGCGGCGCATAATGTCCAAAGCAAGTTGTTGGCCACTCAAGTGGACACTAATTTATTCAAAATTATCGTCAGTGTTGGCCTGTCTCTTTGTTGTATCTCTATTTGTTTGTTTGTGCTCTCGGTGGTTGGCTCGGCTCAGCTCGCCTCGGCCAGTCTGAATTGTTTCATAATCATATTAAACTAATGGCAGCAGCGGTGGTGGTGGCGGCGGCTGCTACTGCTGCTGCTGTACGCTAATGTTCCTGTCGTTTGGAAAGGGTCAATGTAAATTAGAGCAAACCAAGCGAGCGGCGCCGTCTAACTTGTTGTTCGACTGTGAGTTTCGTCTACTAATTTGGGAAGAATCTTCCGTCGCCGTCGCCGTAGTCGGCATGTAATTGCAAACTCGACATCGAAGCTGACCTCTCCGGCTGTCGACTGACCGCCCAGCTCCTGTTAGTCTGGCTGTGCCTGGCTCCGGAAATGGCACTATCGAGGCGCCAGACAAGAGACCTCTGGATCAAAAGTTGGCGGGTGGCGCCAGCTTGACAAACACTGTGACCATCATAATAATCAAGCGGCGTCTGCCGGCAGAGTTGCTCACAAGTTAAATCCGAGTTGACGACGACGACGACGCCTCCAACAATCTAATTTGCCGGCTCGGACCGCGGCCGACTGTGACAAATCGACGAGCTGTGTCTGGCCGAGAGCCACTTGGCAGTGCGTTAATTGTGTCTGTGTCGCTTCAGTAGAGAGTGGCTCGGCCGGAGAGGAAATCAAATTCGCCTCGTCGGATGTTGTTAATTTTAGCTGCCACTTGCCAGAATTCATCAAGTTGCTCTCGGGACTGATGTATGTGTTCGAGGGTGGGGTGGGGAGCGCCCAGTCCGGAATTGAGCTGCAAAGTCGGCAGGGCGAGCCTACTGGAGGCCTCGGCGGGCTTGTCGACGTGATTCGAGGCCGCAAATTAACTGGATGATCACGTAGTCAATCACTTGGAGCTCCGAGAAGTGAGGAATGTCCCCGAAGGTTGAGCTGGAGTGGAGCTTAAACAAGTGTTTGAGTAAAACATTTGCAAGTTTGTTGCGCCTAAACGAGAGATGTGAACATTTCGCGGCCGCCGCCTGCGGCTACCAAAACCACCACCACCACCACCACCAGGACAGCCTTGCAGATATTCCATCCAGCCAGCTGAGACGAGCCGAGCCGAGCCGAGCTGAGGGCTGTGTCACGTATGAGAAGGGCCGTTGCCGGCGGGATGGCAACCAAGTGGCGATAATTATTGTGGGGCCGGCTGGACGTGGCTCGGCGTCGTTCCATGAATTAGAAAACACACACATCCACTAGGCGAGCAAAGTCGACAAAGGCTAGAGGCGACGATGGGCCCATGACGAGAGGCGCCTCGCCGGTCGTCGTTATCTACTGTACCTGCTAACTGGCTTAAATAGGGTGGAACTCAACACTAACCAACTGGAGAGTCAACCATAAACCACTTGTAAACCACAGCCTAACTCGTGCCACACTCGATTCGATCGCATTCGAGTGTTGGCCCGAAACTTACCTGCTAAAAATAGAATTAAAACTTATTAATTCCTCCTTCTCGTCGTCCCTTCAACTCTTCTTCTTCTTCTTGCTCGTCTTCTATCTATCTCATACGTCACACAATGACCAGTCTGTGTAGATGATGCGTTGCACAACACAATAAACGGCACAACCTACGAGATTTGATTAACTTTCACGAGTCGTCTTCTTGCTGCCTTTCTTTGGTCTATTTTCTTGCCGACGAATATGCCACTGGCGAGCTGAGTTGGTGGATGTCTTGAATTGCAGTGGATCTTCTGGCACTTCGTCTCGACGATGTTCTAGTCGGTTTTGTTTGATTGTTGGTTCGTTCCTTCCTTCTTTTCGCCGTTAGTTCACCTGAGAAACAACTGATCTCGGCTGGATGAAGTCGAGTCTTGATCGCAATCGCGACTGTAAGCGGCGATTGCTCGTCAACTTTGGCACAACTTCCGCGGCCACCTGAACAAAGCGCCCTTCAAGTTCGGAATCTGAGTGCGTGTGTGTTTGTTGGTTTGGTACTTAAATGTCTGCGTTGGCGTCGGTCTTGTTTCCGAGTGAACTATTGCACTTTTGCGACTTCTTGCCACTCGCCCTTTCGCCCCCTTTTGGCACCTTCGAAACTCGCTGATGTTGCACAACACACTTGCACGGCCATCAAACTTGAAATTGAAACATAACAACAACAACAGCGGCTCAGAAACAACAAAAACACACGAGACAGGTAACTTGACGGTGGTGGTGGTGGCCACTTGACTTGCTCGCTTCTGGTTGTCGCTTTAGTTAAATGTAACAGCAACAACTCGTGGCTAGAATCTGTTTGCGCAATACTAAGCTGTCGCCCTTCAATGCTGGCGGCGTCGTCGTCGTCGTCGCCGCCACCATAGACCTGGACTGGGACGTCAGTGAGCGAATGCATGGGGCCTGGCAGGTCGATTTAAAGGGCGCCGGCTGGAGGCGCGATGATGCCGCCACCCATCGAGCACGCCCGCCGGCCGCTGGTGCCACTCGAGCGACGCATGCGCCTTGCCAGATGGTGGTCGAGGCGCCACGGGCAGCAGTGGGACAAATCGACGCGGCCCAGATCAAGAGGCTGGCCAGGAATGCCGCTAGATTCCACTCATCGTCGTCGTCGTCGTCGTCCATTTGCTGAGGTAACAATTACAGTTCCAGACTTACAGAAACTAAAGCAACCAAAACAACAACAACAACAACCAGACCAGTTAGCAGTCGTAGATTAGCCCTAAAAACTCAGTATTTTGTGAGTAAGACACGAGAGGGGCTACAATGACCAAAACGACCGGCGGACGAGAGATCAGATTACTCATTAGGAGCAAGTCGGGCCAACTGCGATCGGCAGCAACTTGGGCTGTCGCCGGTCTTTGTTGTTTTGCCTCATTAGCCTTTGTCAGCTGTCGTCGGCTCCCGATGATCACTGGCCGCCAACCTCGATGAATACGGCGCCCACTGCAACAGCGGTCAAAAAGAGCAGTCGACGACGGCCGCCAGTTCCATGATCAGAGGCAACCAATTAGCGAGGCCCGCGAGCTGTACTGTGGCGAGTGTCTAGCAAGTTGCATGACGACATCAAATAATGGCCAACCTCTAAACCGCAGACTCTCCTCCTCCTCTGCCTCCCCTCATTTGTCGAGGAACCAACAACAAGAAGCCTAATGTCGTCTTTTGATAACTACGCCGAGCGCCAGCACCACCAAAATGGTAGCAAACACACAAAAGTCAACACTGAAGTAAGCGAAATCAATCAGGATTCAGATGGCGATGATGCCGACAGACTGAGGCCGCCGCCGCCGTCGCCAAGGAAGCCTGCCAGTGGCAGCGGGAACACAAGTGGAAGGCAGCAATCGAGTGGAGCCGACCATGATAATAACCAGGAGGGGCAACAGCAACTGTCAGGCTTGAGTGCCACTGTAAGACCATCTACGACGCGAGAGAGCAAAGACTTAAATGCAAGAACATGAGCTCGGCCGAGGCTACACTTAATAAAACAATGTCACAAACCAAAGTCATAGCTCGCTCCAAAGCCTATTCTTCCCAACTCTAACAGTCCTGATCGCTGTCGTCGTCGTCTCTACCGCCATAGCCGCAGCCATCCAAGTCAAACCATTAAAACCTCCACAACTCACAAGGTGGTTTCAGATCAATATTGATTAGTCTCATCAATTACATCAACACCACAGCACTGCTGTTTGTGACACTGTTCGAGTGCCGTCTCGCTCCAGGAAGTCCAAGTCTCAGTGGACAATTCTCTGGCGGTTAAATGGACACCCGGAATTGAATTAGCCACTATGCTGTGATTCCTCTCCAACAGTCGCTGAAGTCAACCTTTGGCTGTCCATTTGTTGTCCATCTGTAGACACTGGCCCATTCTCTACGTGAGAGCTCAAACTACTGTCACAATGGTGAAAAAATCTTCTATAAGTGAGTCTAATGGTCCTTAAAGCTTTGAAGATCAGTACAGCTGAAACAGCTTTTATCATTGAGATCAAATAAAACAAAAATGCATCTTTTACATAGTCTGTTATATAGTTGTCATGCTTCTTTCATAGGGTAAAATAGGAGTGTTGACTAGAAATTCTTTCTTCTTACTCATTGTTCTCATGTGTTGTTTTCTATGACTTCATTATATCTTGTTGTTCTTGTTTGTCTTCGAATATTGTTACCCTAATACGTCATTTCATTTGCCTTCTTTTCTATGTAGTTGTTGTTATTAATAATGTTGATGTGGTGGTGGTGGTGTTTGTTTGTTTGATTGGTTGATTGTTTGTCTCTCTGAGTATGTGTGTAAGTGAAATTATTTTGTTTTCTCATCTCCATCTGAGTATGTTTGGTGTGACTTAAAAACTGTTCCTTCTCTGCCTCCTATTCTGGCTCTCAATCTAATAGAAGTCCTCTATTATTCTATCCACTTCCATTAGCCGAAGTCTCCTTTTGGATGGGTATGGGCTGCGTTACACGAACATAATTTGTCGGAAAGATACCTGTTGTTGGCTCCACGCCGTCTGTTCGTCCATCAAACCTCCCTCGTACCAGTTATCGTCAATTTGATCAAACAACTTCAATGCCTGGCCCTCCTTGAAGCCCAATTCGCCCGGATTCTCAGCCTGAAAGTCGTACAGAGCCACACAGTAGCCGCACATTCGATCCTCCTCGCCCTGTTGGCCAGCTTGTTCTGATTTACCGGTTGCCTCTTGACTGCTCGATTTACTGACATGATTTGAGGGCGTCGTCGCTAGATCCTCGCCGCCTGGTGTATCTGTCAGCTCTTGGCCGATGTTCAACTCCTTCAACTTCTTTGGTATGTATTGTGAATGCTGGCGGCCGGCCGATTCATCCCTTAAAGCTCCGAGTTTATCAGATAGACCCTCAAGAATGGATCCGCATGACTTGTAAAAATCTCTAAGTGCTTCAACCAATGCGACAAGTTGTGAAATCTGTTCCACATCATTCTGGAGCAGATTATGCATACCCTGCGAAGCCATATTGAAAGATTCCTCAAATTTCTCCTCGGCAATTTTCATGTCATCGTCAACAATGTTGGCCCCATTCGCACGGCGCCTCTTTTTGCAGTCAAAGTCGAGCCGGCGACTTTGAAGCTTCTTTCTATGAAACAAGACATCTCGTAATTCTTTCGTTTGCAACTGTGTCAATGGCTCGATAAAATCTTGGCGCACATCGTCCTCTAGTGCATATTTAATCTCGGCCATTTGTTTAAATGATTCACCCGTTTCCATTAGGCTTCTGACATATGGCGAATCCTCGCCGAATCTATGCGCTATTCTCAATATGGTCTCGCCTAGCATCCCCTCTGTTTGAGCATAGTTTCTAGTGCGAGTATTCTGGGCGACTTTGGCGTTAAGCATCATCTTAGATCTGGTAGCTGGATTTGGTTGTAAAATATTCTTTGGTTTGGTTATCAATTCCTCAACTAGTTCTGCCGTGAGATCAGTTTTGCGTTCCATCTCGATGAACTCTTCGTTCAATTTCGTGCCCTCAACGCCACCAATCTTTTCACTCATGAACTGATGTTAGTGTTGTTGTTGGAGGAAAAGAGGATTTTTTGATGGATAAATTAGTCATTTGTGAATTTCATGAAGCATTAACTCTAAGTCTCGACAGTGAGAGATATAATGGATTGTAATACTAACCTGATTGGCCTTGTTGAGCTGCTTCTTTAGTCCTGGAAGGAAAGCCATTTGTGTGTTAAAATTAAAATAAATTCTTTGTAGATGTCAAAATCAATAAATTTTGTTTTGTGCTTGTAAATTCTTAGGTATATGGGTGTACTCTAACTATAATATATATGCTCATCCCTTAGATTAAAAATCTAATAATGTATTCCTAATATTGTAAGTTAGCTATTGTTATTTGGTGTTCGAAGTGTTGATGATGATATTGATATTATAGACAACAATATATGTGATGGTGATTATAATTAATGGAGGTTGAATTTAATATCAAGTCTCATATATCATCATCATCATCATCATCAACAACAACAACATGAGAAGAAACTCGATTTTGTTAGCGCTGTAACAACATTGTTATCAATCTGTAATGTCACTGACTCGCTGCACTAGGCGAACGGCGTGCAGAAAGTGAGGCTAGCTGCCGCCATCATCGCCGTCGCCGCCTTGTAACGTGCACTGTCTGTCCGCCTGTCTGTCTGCCTGTCCGTCTGTCCGTCTGTTTGTGTCTTCTGTGTTCTTTTATTCGGCGGCGGCGATGGCGGACGACGTCCATCGAAAATTCGTCACAGCGAATCCGATCAAATGCGAGCAGATTCCGCTCGACTTCAGCGCGCGCTTCTCCGCGGACCGCACACAAACGCACAGTGCACAGACTGGCGAACACTCGCCAGTGGCTAGAATAGTAGTGGGGCGGACTTCGTTGCCGGCGTCGCTGTGCTATTGAACAACGACGCACAACGCACAGAATAGCACAACCGTAAGCGACGCAATGTTTTCCTCTTCATATGCGAATACGGCAAGCAATAAAGAGTCCAAAATAAAAGCGCTGATTCTGCCCTCCAGATATCTCGAGAATTGCCTTTATCTATTGCCAATATCATACCTTCCAAAAATCATTTACAACATCTATATCATCAGATTGATATTAATTTTTATTTAGCATTCATTTACTTTGACCGAAGCCGATTTACAGCCGGAGAACATATCTTTTTATATCATATCAATCCACATTCATATCGACCCATACTTGGACAATAATTTCAAACCCCACTTACAGGTTAAAACCATGTAGCGAACAGAATGACCAGCGAACAAGATGCAACAAATGTGTCCAGCCAATTCAATGACAAAAGAGATGAGCTCACTGAATTTCTTACATCACGACTCATTGAATGTGGTTGGCGCGACCAAGTGGCAGGCATGTGCCGGAATCTCATCCAAAAACAGGGTGTCGAACAAATCAAATTATCCCAAATAGTCAGCGAGGTCAGGTCAGAGGCGCTCAGAAGAGTGCCCGACCAGGTGAAATCAGAAATGTTGACCAAAATTAGGAAATTGAACCAGGAGGCCAAAATGGAATAACACAATATTGATGATAGAAATTAGTTATCGTCATCGATATTAATGTACATAACCATATGATTATATTATAATTGTTCTATATGTTAGCCCATATCAGTCGACCGAAGTAAGGCGTAACAAGTGCAGTTAATAATGTTGACATAAGATTGACCGAATGGTTATCCAAGATCTCAGAGCCGGATATCCAGACCACTCCTCTCCTTGATCGACCTACTATCTTGCCTGTTGATAATTCAGCAGCCCGAAAATTGAGCAGTGGCACCTATGATTGAATCAATCAGTGAGCCAATTAGGCCAGCTATTGTTCCCACAATCATGAGCGGCCACTGGGGCGGGCTCCTTATGAGTATCTCTCGATCAACACAAATTATAGTGAAAATGTAATAAGTGAAACCACAAATAGAAACCACCCAATGCGCTGAAGATCAAACCAGCCAACGTAACTCCCCCCGTTTGTTCCGCGAGGTACCTAACGAATGGGTTTGTAATAAGTCTCGGTTGAGCCTTTGATAGGGCCGGAGCCAGTTCGGAGGCCAATGTGTCACTGCAAGCGCAGGCCATCGAGCCTAGGAAGGCTATCGAGAGCCAGGTTGGGAAGTAATCATATGGAAAATTGATTGGCAACTCGTTTGCGGGTCCCTTCTCGATGAGCAATAATATAGAGATTTCCATTCCAACGCCACCATTCGATATGACTTGAATCCAATTTCTTCGGCCGCCCGACTTGGCATCCTCATCATGTGGTTTCGATGATTGCTTGTACTTCGTTGCTTTTGTTCCCGCCAAAAAGAAGGCCACTGTTGTTGCAAACATACATAAATTGCTAAGTGTTTCGATGAAACCCATGACAAAAGCTGCTAGCATGGCCAATTTGTCGAGTTTTTGCTTTTGGCCGCGTGAAACAATATCAGGGACGGTATGAAAATGGACATGAAACATCTTAGCGGCGATAGCTCCGATTCGACGCTACGGAATGGTAATAAATAATGTACAACCCAAACTATGAGGGATAATGGCAAGACAATAGCTAGAACACCTGGCATGAAATAGACGTCAACATTTGGCATCTTATGTATAATTATATAAATATTCGTATATGATTGTTGTTGTCTAATAAATAAATTTCAAATTCTGTCGGATGTAACGGATGTTTGTGATTCTGCGGTGTTTATGTTTACAGATTTTTGTTTAGATTTTTGTACAGTGCGTTTCAAATTAGCGGTCTGGATGAGAGAGCTTCCAGAGAGCTGGGCGGCGCCGACTGAGCTGTTTTCAGGCAGGGGCCACCAGGTGGCGCGGATAGTCGCGGGTCGGGCAATCCCGATGCGTCAGCAAGAAGGCGAGCCTCTCGGCGGCGTTTTCCCGGGCACGCGCAGTCGCACATGTGCAAAAATGCCTCCTCATCCAGACCGCTAATTTGAAACACACTGTAGTCTGTGTTTTTATATTCTGTAGGAAGGCGTATTCCTACCAGGCGAGATTGAGCAGGCGAAATACTGTGCGTTTCAAGATAGTGTGAGTGTCGCACAGCCTCACACCGCTCTTTTTGAAAATCCTGAAGCCCGCTTGTGGCTACGCCTTTCGCGCTGAAGCCTCGGGATTTCGCCATTTGCCTGGGGCGCGCCCCAAAAAGACACTGGCAAGGTGCGGGAGGCTGTGCGGGGCGCAGCCTCAGATCAGAAGAGCACAGTAGAGCCACAGACAGGCCGGCGAATCGGCGACGGTGCTGCCAAGATTATTGTATTCGTATTGTTGTGTTGATGATACCCAAACAATTGCGGTGCCGTCTCAGTGGACAAAGTTGCTTCGTAAACGAAGTTACGAGTTGTGATTGTTGAATATTATGTCTCCCACTAATGATATAGAGCCGGAACAATTTTCGGCCCGAGACTATAGTTAATTCGGAGAGTGTTCGTTGATATAATATCTACATGTATAATCATTCTCAAAGGGTGACGGGTATTGGAATGTCTCATTTGGTTCCGACGCCAAACAGACACTTGAAATTATCTGACAAGTTTTGCCATTCCACAGGCGGCGTGCGAAGAGGCTTCAATGGTGTGCGTGACTTTGATGGCGCCGTTAGGCATGTTAACTGGCGACTGTCTGGGCCCCGAATTCATCACGCCTTCCTGGGCGTCACTCAGGACTCAATTTCCCGCCTGTCAAGTGGTGCTCTGGTATCACAGACGTGTTTCGCTAGAACACCCTTCAATTCGGATATCAACCCGAATTCTGCGTGCACCAAACCAATCAACATGGACTTCAGAAGGTGCCGCTGCACGTTTAAAAACACTAACACGTTAAACACGCATTACATATCTGTCAGTAAAGATTATAACAAGTCGTGTGACACTCTATCTTGTATCTGCCTGGCTACTTTAGAGTGCTCTGCGCTTTTTGGCAGTCAAGACACGGACTATTGTGTACAACTCATTTTCAACTAAATCACTCTATTCTTCTAAAAACCATGGCCAAACAGGGATGTGTGTAAATAAATGTGTCCGCCAGTGTACTCAAAAACCCACCCAAGGCTCGCGTTCGAGCTATGTTGATGTGAGCGAGGATTGAACTCTAGCAACTATCCGAAGGCTAACAAACGCGAAATAAACTTTACTACACTGTCGCGCTTCATAATAATATCGAATACTCGTAATGACTTAATACGGTGCGATTCAAAAATACAGTATTCCGCAAAATTTTTGTCACTCTTGTCACACATTACTGGTCGATTTTGATGAACTTTATTGAATTTTGATTGAGCTGAGATTTACGCTTGATTGAGATCTTCTCCCGACTTTGCCACGCCTCCTTTTCAATATTTTGTCTTCCCGCCCTCTGCTGCTATCACAGCATTCCAGTCGCCTCGGCATCGACGAGGTTAGACTGCAGAAATTTCTTATTTTGCCAGTTTCCCGCTACGCCTCCTCGATGGCCTCGACTAGCTGGTCCCGCGAATTGAAGATTCTGCCTCGTAACATTGTTTTCATGCAGGCCCAGACTTGCTCTATCGGGTTCATGTCGGGCGAGTAAAGGGGCTGGAATGTCCACGCCCGCTCGAGCTGAGGCTGCGTGCGAATCCAGTCCTGGACAATTTTTGCCTTGTGCACTGGGCGAGTTGTCCTGCTGGTAGCGCCAGTCGACATCGCGAAACTTTTCCTGCAGGATCGGCCAATATGTGTCGCGAAGCAGGTCACGGTATTTTTCGCCGTTAAATTTGCCTTCGATAATCTGCGCAGTGGAAGGAGCTCATTGCCGACCAGAATGCCGAAGATCGGTACCGAAAATCAGCCACACCTCCTTACTCTGATCCAATGCGGGCCTACCTCCTGTGCATCCTTGCGAATTTTAATTTCCCCCGTTCTGTGTGCTTAGAAACGTGGCCTCGTCAATGAAAGCCGTGCGGTCGAACCATCCATCCCATTCTCGGCAGACCCGCTCCGCCCCTCAAGTCTTGCGGTCAATACCGCGGCAGCTCAAAGGCAGCCTCGCACTCGCGCAGCTTCAGTCCCCCTCCTCCTCGAACCTTCTGTAGGCAGTGTCAGTCGAAAGGGGAGATTGAGCTGTGCGGGCAGTTTTGTCTGCGCTGAGCGATGAGTTGCGAGCGGCGTCGACGAGTTGCCGGTCCTGCTGCGGTGTTGTGCTGCGTGGTCTTCCTGCCCCTGCTTCTGCTCGCATTGGCCTGTCTGCCTGTAGCGCTCGATCCAGCGGCGAACTGTGCGCAGGTTAATTCCTGTCTCGCGCGCTATCTGCACTCCCGAGTGCCCCGCCTCGATGCCATAAATAATTTTCCCGCGGTCTTGAGCTGAAATTGTCATTGGTGAGCTATCGAATATTAGTTTTGTGTGTAATCGAGAGGTGTGCAACAAATTTGGACAAAAGTGACAAAAATTTTGCGAAATACTGTACCTTCCACCTGCGACCCCATTTTGCGCGTTCCCCGCGCACTGAAAAGGAAAATGTGCGACATGGTGGCGGGACCTCGTCCGGAAGATCTGAAGAGGCGTGACACAGTTCCCGACCATTAAATGCACTATAGAATCCAGCGGGACGCCTTCGGGGATGCAGGGAAAAGCCCTGAGCTCATCTAAATAGGCGTGCCCAAAGCCCACGCATAGACCGCAGCCATCTTTGCCAGAATAGGCTGGATTTGGGCCATGCGCACTTGGCCAAAACATGACGTCAGATAGAAGGTATTTTTGAATCGCACGGTATCTGAAATCCGACACATGAACGCACGTCTTGTGGACGCTATAGATCGTCTAGAAATTGACAGATCAGGTCTACTGTTTAATGATCATTTGCGAGGCCCATGACATATCTGAAGAGCGAAAGAAACAAACAGATAGGCCTAAGTAGATGGAAACAGACGGATGGAATATTTTAAATTCAATTGGTATAAGACACGCGAGCGTCAACACGGCCAGAGAGCAATCAAAGTCTGGTTAATATGAATCCATTTGGCTCTGAAAGGTGTATTGTTTGTGTACTTGGGGTGTTCAAATTTCAATTCAATATATCTAAGAAGCAGAGCCATATACTGCCTAAAGTGAGCTTACCCAACTAACAATCATCAACATTAAATCATGTCGCATCACGTCGACTTAATTTCGCGCCGATATTGGTCTTGGAATTATTACTTCAGCATTGTTAGAGAGGATACTCCACGCAATTCCGGTGGATGCGCAGTATGCTCTGTCGAAACCTGTATAAACCATTAATATGTGTAATTGGTCGTCATCATCACATCAATGAAGCTGATCATTCATTAGAGAAAATGGGGAGCCTGTTTCGAATCATTGGATCATGATAATCATCCAACCTCTATATTGTACACAGCCCATATGATGTCTCATTTGGCCGCCTCAATCAGCCTATGGATTCCCTCTTTCTATTGGACATTCGCCATGGAATGGAGCCATCAAAAGAATTTTGTTGTTTTCAATTATTTCGTCTGTCTAATTAGTGTAGTCCTGGGGATATTCGTCCATTTTTCATCGCTACTGCCGACAATAGTGAATATCTTTCCCGGATTAATCGACAAAAGTTTTTCATTTGTGGTTACACTCACTTCAATTGTATGTATTAGTTACACAGTCTTTGGAATGTTTAATGCGGGATATCTTATATACCATCGCAAATTTGTCCAAGAATTCTTCCTACACCATGCCTCTATATTGAGACTACCCAGATTATATCAATACAGGACAAGTTGTCGAGTGTTTATCAGCACCTATTATATACTCATCTATTTATCCAATCTCTATTCTTTGGAATGTCTCTGCAACAAGAGATAAAACAGCCCAAATATTGGCCAAACTTCAATATAACCATATTTAATTTTGCTAAATTCAATCTAATCTTTATAATTACATATCTTATATTTCTGTTGAGTTTACTTAGCCATATATTTCATACCTTCTCCACATTGATGATCGTCTTTACAGCGAAACATCTGGAGATTTTCTTCAACAAACAATTGAATATATTCAAACACTCCCCAAGACAGTATAATATACATAACGAACAACTAGTGTCTCTTATCGACCAGACAACCACTGAACTCAACAGAGATTATTCTTAGAAACCATCACGATGGACTGGCCGAACATCACACGACTAGGCCAGGATGTTTGCTCAGTCACCCAAACCCAAAGGCCCAGATCACACCAAGAACAACGTCAACTAATCAAAACGGTGACCAATGAACTCGTCCAATTGTCAGCCAATAGACCCCAATAGAAAGGCCAAACTAGGGAGTCTTATGTTCTTGTACAAGAATCTAACCAAGAGTCTCAGTGAGATCAAGGTAATGATCGATTTATATGAGGAAAAAATTTGGCTCGCTTCATGTGCTGATCATTTGGTTGGAAGGTTTGGTCGTCTGCCAATGGTTTGTGGCCGGATTGACGGAGGCCAGATTGAATGGAACAACTCAAGTATCAGCAAACAAACCCAACCATAATACGTGCCTACTTGCCGATAACATTTGTCACGACTTCATTCGCTGTCCGGATGGGAATTCATTTTATCGCATTCATCCTAACAAACATAAACACCTTTTTAAATTGCGACTGCCTGAGAACTAGAGTGCTCAAGATACAGAGTCGACTGTTCAAAAAATGAACTTGGACTTTGTCCTATCGTCGGGCAGCGATTTGGATGAAGCTCGGTTTGCAACAGCTATGGTCTGCATATGATCAAGTCGAACGGATGGGTCAGAGGGCCAACTTTAGACTGACACCATCCACTTATTATCACAAGAAATGTTTGATTACAATATTTGGACGAGAGATATCAATGATCTTGCTGTATGTGCAACTATTGAATATGTATACTGTACAAGTATAATCACATATTCGCGAATGAGGCTCGCATGATAGCTCGAGCAGACCAACTACATGTAATAAGAGACAATACAAATGGAATGTCGAGAGTTAATACATCGATGGGTTGCATATTTCTCGCTAATTATCACCTTTAACTGTGATTTATTTAGAGATCGAGACATCTACACCATATCAATAAAGTAAAAAACTCGGTGAGTTCCATGCAGATCTATTCCAACTATAGAACTAATCAATCCACCGTAGAACATCAACTCTATAAATAGAGGAAGCGCGGATGGCATCGCCAAGTGCTTTATGTTTGTGAACCGAGTGAAGTTCATATCTCGCTAGATAATATATTATCTAATAAATATAAAGGAGCTTGATAATCCAGTTCGAATGGACATGTCGATGGAAATGGTCAAATTTGATAACTATCAGTCAGTATTTCGACTGTATAGAGATGTTTGGAATAAATAAGTATCAGAGGTTGTTAATAATCAAATAAGATAGGTTTCGACACACTGCATATTCTTGATCCAACGTTTGAGGAATGTCGTCCATAATTTCGATGAACCAATACATAAGGGCGACACCAATGCCCTCAGTTTGTTGGTTGTGCAGCTTGTTGATCCTGAAGTATATCTTGAATAATTGATTTATGATAAATGACCTTATGGTAACACTCTTCGAGTTACCCAGTAATAACCTAGTATCGATGACACAAATTCTAGATAATTTCATTCCACATTCTCATACTCTCTCGATGTTTTCATCTTTCTATATCAAACTGATGGTAGTCTTGGGCGCACTATCGTCACCTTCGGCACGAGCCAGCTCGGCAGCCCGCTTAATGTCGGCATCCACATCGGCCTGTGATGGATAGTCCTCTCAGAGCCAAAGAATGCTCGTTCATAAAACCAAGAAACCAACTAGTCTCTTTCTGACTCTGTAATAACTGATGGTATGGGAAAGAATTTATTCATATCCAGATTATCAGCTCAGGAATTTTCGTTTCTTCGACGAGTTCATGCCAAGGTCTCAACGACCATTCACTATTTGAAGAGTCAGCTACATCAATTGTACCCAACTTGATATCATAGATGGTCATTTCAAATCTTGGTCCAACCTCGGCTAATGTTACTATTCCGGCCTCTCTTCTGTAATTATGGTGCCTAAATGAAATAAAGTCATCATTGTTTGAAAATGTTATGATCCTTTTACTCTCTGGCTTAGGCACAGGAAATAAATATTTCAGTATATTGGAAACTCGCTTGCCGAGCTTGCTTTCCATATTATTAAATATAAGATGAGGATAAGCTTCACTCATTGTCCTAAGCCTTGAATATCGTGTCGCATCACGACGTTTGCTAATTGAAAATATGCGGTCGGACCGAAAGGGAAATGGCAAATGATCAAACCATCAGGATTGCCTCTTGTCTCATGGGGCGATTATTAAATCTGTAATATCATTGGCCTTACATGATTCTACTAGATTTTTGAGCTCGTAGCTACCTCTATTAATTCGTTGGCTGTTGGGAAATATCAACTTCAATTCTTTGGCAAATACTTTCAATTTTGAACTTGGTTCCCTCGATGTTGTGATAACAACCCCTCGGATTTTCCACACCTGCCCAACGGTATTCATCGTCTTGGTATGATGTTGTCAATTCGTCCGCATCTTCTTGGTCGATATCGGCTGTTTTTAATAAACTGAGAGCTCCATCTCGGAGATCTTTCGGGAATCGACTGGTTATCATCTAGTGATAGTTTGACCCTCTTTTTGCTCTCTGTCGCGGCCTTCTTCTTATCCTCCTCACTTTTGCGTATAAGATATTCGCGTTTGAGCCCTTTGTTGACGACGAAACATGATTGATTTGGATTTTGGTGGAGTAATTGAAGATCATATCAAAATAATATATCTCTTTGAACATCATCCATTCAATACCACGAAGCCCACGTGCGGCTTTCCCATGCTATGAGAAGGACAACACGTTTGGCGGAATGCGCGTCTGGGAAGCGCACTGTACAATTTCGCTTAGGATGTGTGGAACATGAAGGCCGGCAAATGCACAATTGATCATGGAGATTTTATCAAGACAGGCCCTTTAGAAAACATCAATTTGAGATTCAATTCTGATTAAGGCTTGTAATATCGGTAGAAGCAAGAGGAAAATTTTGAACTCAAAAATGATCAGAAAAAGTATTCGATGACGGCAGGATTCGAACCTGCGCGGGCGAACCCATCAGGATAGCAGCCTGACGCCTTAACCACTCGGCCACGTCATCTTCGCATGCCATAGGTGGCGCAGAGAAGGCCCATTTCCTGGAGGTGTCGAGCACCTCCAGTCTAACGACTCACTTGCTATCGTGACAGAAACCTGTCGGCAAAATTGATCCAATTAATCTGACTGGCTACTACCTTCTTATAGAGAGACAAATACAATTCTTTATTGGTCTCCGTTTCCTCCCTGAGACACGACACTCGACACGATACTTGATACACATGATGCAACAGTCGTGATGTCCTGAGGTTTTACCTCATCACCGTCGAGCCTCTGTGGCGGCTGTTGTTGATTCTTCCTCTCCTGCTGCTCCTCAGGTGTTCGTGGCTCTTGTGATTGTAATGTTTGTAGTTAGTTGTTTATTTGTTGCTGCTGCTGTTGTGGTACGTCGGCCAGATTTTCCGCAATCAGTGGCTTCAATTCTAATATTATATTATCGTTTACACTCTCAATCGGTTGTGATATATCCATCAGGTTCTGCGTTTCCTCTTTCTTGACATTCAATTCCAGTATCACCAATGCCAAGTCCTTGATCCCTGGATGAATCAGGAGTCGTTACCGTGGCGTTGGCCAAACCAAAGCGGCAGAGTTATTACTATTCTCGCGCTTCCTCCTTCGCCGATATGCCTGGTCAAGCAATTTGTTCTCATTCGAAGTCTCTATGCGCCAAAACGAACCTTTGCCGGGCTCCTCTTGGTTTCTAGGAACTTTCACGAAATATCTGTTGAGTGACAGATTATATCTAATTGAGTTTTGCCAGCCTTTATCGGCTGTCTTATAATATGGATAATTTCTCGTTATGTATGAATAGATACCATTCAATGTTAGTTGCTTATCAGAAGCGGCAGAGATAGCTTGAACGATAAGTTGGGCATATGAGAACGGCGGCTTTCCATCGTCGAGGTGTCGGCCGCTGAGCCACCAGATCCCATGCTGATGTTTGAAGTAGATGGCTCATGATGAAAAACTGGCTTTATCTCGGAGCCGATACTGATTGCTGTACCGTTGAATACATTAATTGATGAGGTGGGTTATGATGATAACTAGGGTGAGAGTTGTCAACAACACCCGGAGCAACAGTACTATTTCCGTCTGTATCTAGAATGACTTCGCTGGCGTCCATGAAGTTTTGGTCAAATACTTCCACATAACCAGCTGCACTATTGATATTGTTGTTGTTGTTGTTGTTATTATTATTATTATTATTGATGTTGTTACCATTATTGTTTATATTATTGTTATGATGTGCTTGCGATTGAGGTGAATTGGGTTGTGTGCGCGAGCTGGTATGCCATTTCGTTGATGGCCTCGGGCTCGTTGGACACGAGTTGGCAGCGCTAATTGTATCGGCAGGCGATTGAGGTTGCGATCTAAAATCGCAGGTATCCTTCACAGGTTGAGGTGTGATTGTGCCGGTGGTTTGAAATTGCCCACCTGCGCCATTTGAGATCAATTGGTTCCTCGTTTATCAATGATTGGAAGGCTAATTTGATACCTGTGCTTGGAAAACAAAAGTACAAGATTTTTGTAATTTTACCGGCTCCGAATCATTCCTGTAGAATAAGCCGTCAACAAATATGCCATTTTTACTAATGCATTTCATGTAAAAATGCGATGCTTGATGATATATTTCTAAATGATGACGCGAAATAAAGGCTGAATGGCCCATATTAACGTCAATTCTTTCCCTAGAGGTGCGCCGGCCGATGACAATTTTATCCCTTCTAACCATATACTCAAAACCTTGCCTTCTAATCTTGCAATTGCTTCATCAGGCGATTGTCTACCCTGCCATGTAATTCTTGAAGGGCTACCTGGGGCCGACCGCAATGCCAATAAGGCCCAAGCAGATTCAGAGTCGTTCATCTTGGTGTTGTTATTTTTGTTGTTGTTGTTATTGATGTTGTTGTTGTTGTTAGTAGTGGCCCTTAAGGAGAAAAAATTATTTGTATTCAATAATAACAATAAGATAACTTTCGCCAACAACAAGGCGAATTTACAGACTGTTTCGATTATTATAATGATGTCGCTTAAACTATTGTTGAATTAAATATTTTGGACTGTATTATTGTTTTTATCATCAATTCATATAATAATTATTCAATCGTTATAAATAGTGGCAATTTGTGTCTGTCTGCCTATTTCACACAGCATTTCCTGGCTCTCAAAATACAAGACAAAATTTTAATTTGCTTATTTTGCGTGTGTGGTTTGTGTTTGTGTGTGTGTTGTTTGTTTGAAGCGGGCCAAAACTGTGCTATGGCGGCGTCGAACTGCATTCCAGGGGAAAAGTGGGGGGAAGCCATAAGGCGGGGAAAGCTATCTAACTTTCTTGTTTTCAGTGGCTTTTGTTTAAATTTGGGTATACATATATTGAATTGGGATGGATTGTGATTATTTCTGAGATAGTCTTTGTTGACAAGTTATTTCTAGGGCATTAAAATAAAATTTAACTAATTTCTTTACCGATGATTATGATTATTGTTCCTGCAGATTCAGTCTGTTCCGACTTACTCGAGATTAGAATAGAAAAATTCGGCTGACGCTGATGCGCCTATCTGTAAAACAAATAGGCGTGGTTATTTTCATGCCCGAATCAGTCAATAATGAACGAGCATCATCGAGTATCCTGCAGGAGAGACGCTCGGTCGGGAACATTTGCCCCTAGAAATATTGGCGGACAGATGGCAATATTTGCCCAGAAGTGAGGCAACTTTTAACTGAAGCAAATCAGACAGAGCCAAATTCGCGGCCACGCCGGCGCTCGTCTGCGCCCGCCTCTCTGTCTGTTGCGCCTGCATTGATGTGTCCAATAGATGGGATGTACGACCAAATGACGGTAGCGGCGCGAAACTTGTCTGATGTTCTCTCTTTCATAACACACAAGATGGGGAACATTCTTCGAATGCCTTCAAAACATACATAAAAATAAAAACAACACCCAAACGCACACGTTCCCAACGACACGACAAAACGAATTCGGTAAGAAGTTCGCCAGCGAACACGTTCGTGCCAGCTTCAACACGACGCCGGTCCGGCCGGCAATTTTGAACACGTTTTGGCACGAACTCATATCGGCGGCTCAATTGACCAATATTCATGATTTCAGCTGAATTTATTATCGTCATTATGATCAGATGTCATTATACATTGACTGACAACTCGATATATTCTAGAAATAACGACTATATTACTCCTAGCACGGAACCCAGAATACCTAGACCAGAATGGAGATCAATCAAGCCGATAGAGACGCCTTACGGAAAGCCCAACAAAGAATCATCCCATCCTTTCAATTGGGAACATTATAGAACACAAAGTCCAGGACCCTAGGAGATATAAACAGGCCTCTATAAAATCACAAGAACATAACGGTTTAGGTTGCGGATTGCCAAAGATTCACTATAAAAGTATATATTTGGACGACAACGGTGAGAGTGCCTGAGATGAACATAACCAAGAACAGAAACTTCAAGAATTGCCCATTACAATCGAAGACGTCCATGCCAACATGTGGCTCAACATGGATAAGATGGAATTCGACAAACTGGAGTGGATGACGAATAAGGCAGATAGAGTTCACCAGAAAAGATGAAGTCAACGACACATTTTGATCGAGAGGAAAGGGCCTTACCTCCGAATGCAATAGTCAAGGAGGGCGACCAAGTTCATGATATAGGCTCACTAGTTAAACTACTCGATAGCACATATCCACCCCCCAAGTAACTTATTCCTCAATGTGATATCAAAGATAGCCACTCTCTGTTATGGGCTATTATGATAGTGCTTTTGACGAAAACATACACCAAATACTGCTGAGAGAGTGTCTGCTCAGAGTGCGGCGCCATATAGATGATAAAAATGAGACAATATGCCTCAGTGCCTTGAAGTGCCTCAGGTGTCTTTTGTGTAATGCACCTGTCGACGAGATCTTTCTCGATCGAACCCATCCGTTACATAGTGCGAGAGAGGGAGGTCATTGGCTTCAGACGATCGAAATGGCCTCCGAGGAGTTCACCGATGAGATGACCGACAATCAGTGTGTTGAAATAGATGCCATATTAGCGCTAGTAGTTCGCACCGACATTCTAACAAGATTCTCCTACCTACTCCGTATCAAGACTGGGCCATTCAGCGACACCTATAGAGATTGTATTATGGACATTCTACTGAGGATGGCTCGTCACTCGCAAGAAATATGCTATGTATTAATTGATGCAAAAATCCACAAATTGGTGATAGACGAATTTATGCCAGTAGTTATCGTCGGTGCCGGGAAGGCGATGCAATGCCTTGCCTTTAGAGCTATCAAACTAGTGCGAATTTTAACGGGAGCCTCTAAAGAGCTCCAACTTGAAGAAACTGGTCGAGACATGAAAATTCCTGAAGAAATTATGAAACCAATCGAATGTTATTACCATTTAGATTGCTTTAATCTTCCAAAGAGAACGAGAACTATTTATTTGTATTACACATAGAAACACTTCGTCTTATGACAATACTATTGCTCACTCCACAATATGGCAAGAGAATTTTTGATGTAGTTATGATGAATTTAGATTATCTCACTAGAAGCCTGAACGCTATAAGCAAATTGAAATCCCACCAACCGATAACAGCAAGAATCTCTCTAGACTGGCAACTTGCTGCCCACCTGATTGACCTACTGGGTCACGCGGTCACCCATGAATTATACCATTCCTACGGAAGAGCAGTCAAGTCTATCTGGGGCTCTCATATCGGACCAATCTCGATGCAATGGCTGCGCGACTTGGTTGAATACGAACTCGTCACATCTGGATGTCTCTATAGCCTTAGCGAGTGTAGTAGTGAGTCATGTCAAAAACAAAAGTTTGAAGAGTGATTATGGCGTCGAATGATTTGACACTCTGGAACCTCTTTTATTCAGCTCTAACGATATGTCCATAGATAGCTCAACAAACGCAGGATTGAAATTATTCAATAAGCTCTTGGCGAGTGCAACAGAAGAAGAGCCATTTGCTCAATTATCTTAAGATCAGTGGAAACCAGAGACCCGAAGATGTTGCCATCATTTGGATGTTTAATTTATAATTCTAGTCCATATTATGATTATAAATTTAACAATGTGATTGAAAATGACTCACCATATGTATTATTGGATATGTATATCGAAATGTTACTTAAGAGCGAACTACGAGAAACGTAAGGAATTCGGTAACAACTATTTGGTAACAAGATACCTAAAGAGTTGTTGTACAAAATATCACGAACTTCCCTGGAGTATGAGCAGAGCTGTACAAAAGTCCTCTCTGGCGCAGATGGAAATTGAAATTATGGCCAAGCTCCTACTGGTATTGGCCAAGAACTATCGCTTCGTGAGTTCCCGAGACTTGATGACAAATGAACCTGAGACCATTCTACAGCTCAAACTACCGGAGGAGGATCGATTTGAATGTTACTCATCGATAATGTTCAACGCGGTCTCATTAATTGCACTGTTGGAGCCCCGATCTGCAGTATATGGATAATTTGAAGGGAGAGCTCATCGAGGGCATTATATTCAACGAAGTATTGCACAGAAAATTGGAAGAAATCTATCTATCAAGGAAGAGGCCTGAGAAATCAACTACCATGGAGGTTAACGAACAACTCAGACCCTTGTTTGATGATCGACGTCTGGATTTCTTACAAACCAATTTTACAGCTCATGAAAGTTCTCTATTTACAATGTGAACAACCCAATAGGTTCTGGTTGTTTCAACCACTTGCTGAATATTATACGGCTCCAAATCAAGGATTGTGACGAATCCAATAGAGACACCAGTAGACGGTGGTTCGCCAAGGCCATAAATAAGCCCGGGAAGTGAGCTCTGATGCAGACGTTATAAATGTTATTCTACTGTTAAATAGGAGTTTCAGGTAATGTACTCGCCGGCCTACTATAGCTCGGTGGTTCGGCCAAATATCGAGGAATTCTTGTGTCTAATCGGGACTGTATTCCTTGATGATAATCTGTTCCATGATGAGCACCTTTCGCGCGAGATTGAGCGCAATATTCGTACAATACTCGGCAAGTACCTGCCCGACAACCATATATTTCCCGATGCCTCAAAGAAAATCCACTCTCTGAACTTGATCTTGGTGGACTTTTTCAACAAGATAGTGGACCAGTACGAGGCTGCCTCATATGGTGATAAGACATTCTCAAACTATCTACTTTTGTTTCTCAATCCGAATAGTGATAGAGTGTTCAAAAAAAAGCTACTTTCGGAAAAAGTAGAAGACTTGTCTGTCTCAGGTGAGACTGGTTCCGACGGAAGTCTGGTGCTGGAAACATTTCACGAATCAAAGAGAAGAAGATCCAGAGATTAGGGCACTGATCAGAGCAGCCGGTCCATATGTCGAGCGAGAGAGTTTTCTATCCCGCTTCATACGCCATAATACCCAATCCATAGATTAGTCAATAAAAGAATTTGTTTTGTTTCATCATGACGGTGTTTCTGTTTTAAAAATTCTAAGACATGTTGTTTGTTTATTTTTCTCACTTTCTCTATTGGTGGCCGCCTCATCTATCCAGAAGTTGTAGTCAGGGCTTCTTTAGATGATAAAAATGAAGAGCATAACCAGATGAAATCTGGACCCAGAGATAGGAACTGGGATCACTCCTGTAGAATCTACAACTGGTTGTTCTTGCTCTTGATGTTGTTGTTGTTGTATTTGTTGCTGGTGTTGATGTTGTTCCTGATACTGCTGGTGCTGTTGCTCTGTTGCTCCTGTTGTTGATGGGCTACCCTGGATAGACATTCTTTTGAGTAAGACCATCTCGCCGATTGCAGTTAATTCCTGAATTGTGTATGTAATTACCATGTTGCTGATAAACAATATAAACTGTTGTATAAATCTCTTGAGTAGTGTATCCTTGTGACCTTATTTGTGGTTGTATTAGAGACTCCACTGTGATTATAATTAAATCTATTGTTTGATGGAGATGAGATATTCTATTTATTGTAATGACACAAGGGATTATGTAAGGCAGTGTGTGGGGATCACAAATACAAAATACAAATAACGATGATATCAATAATAGGGATGATATTTATTATCAATTCGGACTAGATTTTCCATGGTCGTCGCCGTTGCTGTTGGCATTGCTGTGTGTGTCTGTTGGCTGATGCTGGCGAGATGCAAAGTTGCGGCATCAGCCATTGTGGAGTTGTGTGTGGCTGCTGTATTCTGCCCTCCGCGCGGCGTCCATTCGCTGCGGAAGGGCGGCAACCACCACAGTTTGGTGGCGGCGGCTAACCTCTCCGAGTCTCCGGGCAACGGACGGAGTCTATGTCACTGTACCGTCTCGTTGAATTGGAAAATTAACCTTTGTTTTATCATCATCATCATCATCATCACCGCAATCCAACCGTCGAATTGCTTGTGAAGTGGTGTCTCCGAACAAAGACTCCCATTATTATTGGGCGTAATTCATTGCGTCTCATTGGAGTGCTTGGACTCGTCTTTTAGCTCTCAGCAAGTCTGTATAGTAATGTAGTTGTTTCGCGTATTCTATGCTGACGATCTTGATCTGCAACTTGTTGAATAATAGCGAATGATATCGACCTGAATGGCGACGACCAATAACGTCAGTGATGGCCAATGTAAAATCCGTTGAGACATAATAAACAAAGATGACGATCGCCAAATTAATTAGTAGACATTGTGTTGTCATTGATATTGTCAGAAATAATTCATTACCAAATTCGACATGTTTTTGCAACATGTCTATTTGTTTGTAGTGATCTGTTGTTGTTGTTTTGAATGAGTAAGACGACCATCAAGAGAAAGATATGCAAGCAATAACAACGACAAAAACAAATGCCATTCATTACTGTGAGGCCTCGTCTTGTGCCCCCAACAAGTAGAGGAGCTACAGAGATTACATATGATTGGTTGCTTGGTATGCAAGCAATGCCTCCAATAAGTCGCTCCGTGGCAGATGTTCATGCTGTGATTTCTGACGACTCTAATCAATGGAGGCGACAGATGTAATTAGTGTAATATGTTGTCGCCAGTGAGATTGTTTGGCTTGTGTGATCTCTCTGATTAGACTAACAGATAGTAGGAAGGCATGGCATGCGGCGCCCGTCGGTTCCGATCACATCTGTCTTGGCCGCCAAAAGATACTCGCGACGCCGGCCAGCAACGTCAATGGCGCCGCCAATCGAGATGGCGAAACACCACAACCACAACTAATAACCAGGCTTCAAGGATAGGTCCCCGTTAGCCTACTAAGCATTACGCGAACTTGTTAGCTGGTGTTGAAACGATCATCACGATTGACGTGGTTTTTCGGCAACAGCGCCGTCGCCCTCATCGTCGTCGTCGTCGTCGTCGTCGTTGGCCTCAACTCCGGCGTCACCGAATGAATATCTCTGGGCCTGAGATTAATAATAATTTGTAATCTTTGTTATTAGATGTAATGCCATCCACAAGTGGGACTTTAACTAGGCCACCAAGCACAGAATTGTGTCTCTTCGAGAGTAATTCATTAAGAAAAACGTGTTCGCTTAATCAAAGAGAGAGTTAGACTGTGAGATAGACATGCTCAACAAGTGGCATTGTTTTGTGATTCATCTCCCACCACATCAAAGAAGAGGCCAAGTTCCCGTCCGCCTTCGTTTGCAGCGTAAATTTATTCAATTTCTTTTCTTATACGCCAGTGAAATCAATTGAATTGAATCTCTCATGAAAAGCTTTCTTGTCGTCACAATATAATATCCACTGAAAGAAACAAGCCCAAATTCAAGCGTCCAAGCAAATCAGCAACTCTTTCTCAGCTGTTTTTTTGCATAAAATCAATAAATAAAGAGCCACACAAGAGAAGCAAGCAAACAAAGATAGAATCTTGCCAGTCTCGAGAAGATCAACAACTTGTTGAGTTGTAAGTGAGTCTATGTGTGTGCGTGTGTATAGTAGTAGAGTATTGCCGCGACCACAAGGAGAAAGGCAGAAATATGCAAATGAAAAATGTTAGATTCATTATTGCAGCCATAACCACTTTAAGTGCCTATGGGGTTTACGTGAGCAGAGTAAAATTTAAGGTAAAGTTTTTGTTGTGCATAAAAACAGCCACCACTGGAATAGCCGAGCTGGTGGCTAATTGCGGCCATTGATTGACCTCATGGGGTTGCCAGTCGTTCTGAATGTGTGTGTGTGGTCGTTTTAAATTTGATCAAAATAGAGTTCACACTAAACACATGATAATAACAACTGTACCAATACTCCTTTCAACAGTATCGCCATCATTGCTATGGTCGAAGATGGACACCAAAATCACAATGACAATTCCGGCGTCATTGGGACATCTCAATCGTCGACAGGTGCACCGATCAATGTTGTCCAACCTCTTGAGGCAATCTGACATTTACCGCGACGCCACCGCTGAACAGCACCGACCACAATAAGGACCAAATCCATCGACAACCACTGTCGACCATCTTTCCAAATTCAAAACTTTCGGTCAAGAAAGCCTCTCATCAGCCAGGAGAAGTTCCATTGGAGCACAAAGGACCAGGGCCACATCCTGGGCGCCTTCTTCTATGGTTACATTGTCTTTCAGATCCCCGGCGCTCGGCTGGCCAGAATCGGTGGGCGCCAAGTGGATTCTGTTGGGCGCCAATGCCGGCTCGGCCGTAATCAGTCTGATATTTCCCTGTCCACGCAATCCTAAACAGCATCCACCTGTTGATGATGCTCAGATTCGTCATGGGCCTCTGTCAGTCGGCCTTCTTTCCCGCCGCCTATGTGCTGTTCTGCCGGTGGTTCCCCGAGAAGAGCGCGCCATCTTGTTGCCCATCATGTTCATAGAAACGCAGCAACATGGGCTCCATATCCACCTACATAATGTCGTCTTATTTGATCAGTTTCGATTATGGCTGGCCGTCGGTGTTCTACGTCAGCGGGCTCATCTGCACGCTGGTCACCATTATGTGGACGATCTTTGGCTCGAATGAGCCCTCGGACAACTGGTTCATCACCGAGGAGGAGTGCCTGTTCATCGAGGCCAACGTGAACAATCAGAGCAGCGAAACGAATAGTCCTCGACGTGGCCAATGGCCAGATGATGTTGATCGACGGCGGCGGCGGCGGCAGCAGAAGGTCGTCGCTGGCCCCTCGCAGTCGCATTGTTGGATCTCAGAGCGAAGTGGATCTCAAGAAAGTAACAACAATTACCACTGTCAGCATCATTTGGCGCCAAAGATTATACAGGCGTACAGCCACCACTACCAGCCACCGCATCACGAGAGGCCATCAAACTACAGAACCATAATCATCGGCTCCGTACAAAGTCCATGACGAGCAGTAAAACAATGCATTCAACTCATTCTGATGCTCGACATGCAGTCGATTGTAGCAAGGTAAGCTAAGTGGCAGCCACGACGACGACGACGACTGCAGCCATTTACGACAATCGATTGAGTTGGTCGAAGCTGGTCAAGTCGGTGCCCGTGTGGACACTCATACTCAGCATGTACGGCAGCGAATGGAGCAACGCAGTGCTCTGCTATGAACTGCCCACCTACCTGAACACTGCCCTGGCCATTTCCTATCGACCAAAACGGTGTCCTCAACAGCTTCTTCCAGCTGAGCTTTACACCTCGTTTCGCCAATGATCAGCTCGCTGGGCGCCTTACCTGCTCGATGGCCACGTGTTTGGTATGCGCAAGATCCACGTGCGCAAGTTGTTCCAGTCCTTGGCCACCTTCGGCCAGTTGGTGTGTTTCGTTAGTGTGCCCATCTGTGGCGCCAACAGTGGCCTCATCATAAACCTTCATGTTCTTGGCCATTGTGTTCAAGGCGTGTGCCAATGCAGGCGACATTATGGTTCCCGGCGATCTGTCGCCAGAGTACGCAGGCACCATCTTTTGCCTTCTGTAATTCGGTGGGCAACACCGCCGAGTGTTCGTGCCCTACCTAGCGGCCGTCTTTGTGACGGACCAATACGACGCGCCCAATGGACGCCCTTCTGGATGACCACCGCGGCCATCATGGGCTGCAGTGGACTGATCTTCCTGATTTGCGGCGAGACCAGCCGACAGGATTTCACGAAAAGAGAAGCGCAAGGAGCCAAGAGGATGACGAGCAACAGTTGGACTGTTGTACGGTTGGGTTGAATGAACCCAATGAAGCAAAGAACCAAGAAGAGGAACATAGGAGCAGATTGGCGGCCAGCAAACAGTAGACGCCACCACATGTGATGAGACTGTGGCCAGCTGAATCCATTAGATGCTGTCCGCTAAGTGATTCAAATATAACTAGTAATACTAATAATAATAGGAATGTGAATAATCAATTGTATTTAAAAATCGAGGAATCGAAGCTTCAGCTAACTTGTCCGTCGTCGTCGTCGTCGTCGTTGTCGTGAATATGAGAACGCAAACTCATTATACTTACAGTCCATTGCGCCGATCGTCGTCATCACTTTTGCCACCTTAATGAGGGCTTGCCCGGCCGCCTATCGACTGCTAATTAACCCGCTCAGGTCTTGGGCCGCTCCAGTCGAGACCCGAGCGGCGGACTTGTTAATGCAGATTCTCTTATTGTTGTTTGAGTTGGCGTTGGAAAGTGAAATCGAGAGAAATGAGTTGGCAAGTAGAGGCAGCTTCGGGCCGTTGATTGTACGCACTTCAGAGACTCTCTTATTTGACTTTAATGGGCGGCCGCTGCGAGCTTGGCCGAAGTAATATCGATTAGCATATCAATTGGCAGAGTAATCGTCGTCGTCGTCGTCATCGTCTCTCCGACTGTCGTCACCGTAAGGCAGGTGTGTCTGTCTACGCAATAAAAGTACCGCTTTAAACAACGACACCAACAAGCCACAAACTGGCTGCTCGGCCGGCGAGCTCCAGCAGAACGACTCCAAGAAACCAATTGACAGACGCCGAAGAGAGATTGAAAACGTTCTCTGTTTGTTTGTTCATTCCTTGGCCTCTAAAATACGATCTTGCCTGCCACTAGTTGATTAAACTCTTCGACGGACGGGAGAGAGTTGGGCCGAAAAACAACACGACCACTGGGATAGTTATGAGTTCAAACAAAACACAAACATTTCACATGGACACTGAAATGATGGTCGTTGCAGTGTTTTTGGTTGTTTCGATACCATTCCGAAGTACATCTGCGGATGAAAGGGTCGACAAAAGACTTGTAAGTGTGAGAATATCAATTAGAATTCAAGCGAAATTGATCGAGCAGCCGGTAAGAGTGTCAGTGGCACTTTCTCTCTTTCATTTGTCCCAAAGACACTGCTGAGACGAGATGCAGCGGATCATCTCGTTTGCTTGACAAACAAGAGACATATTGCACAACAACAGACTTGGGCGCAATCTTCTGCTTTTCTACAACAACAACAACAACAACAACCAAGAGCAACGACTTGTTATCGGCAGAGGCGGCTGGTCAATCGAGCTTGACGAGCAGTTCTCAGTGCTTTATTGGCATTTATGTGTGCAATCGACTCCAGTCGACGATGGCCCATCGAAGAAGAAGAAGAAGAGGAGGAGGAGCGAAAGTTCTCATTGTGCAAAGAGACACTGACATAGACACAGTAACACTATTTGCCGACTGGCATTGTTGTTGTTGTTGTCTGTGAGGCTCTCTCACTGTCTAGTTGATTCTCTTCTAATTGTCCAAGTGGTGAGTCCATCGACGCCACTCAGGCGGCCCATTAGCCATTGGCCGACGATTATTGTGACTGTCGCTGGGCCGCCGACTACTTTCTCTTGTTGCAACTATATGTTTCTCTCATCGGCCGCTTATTTGGTTGGCTATCTCGTCCAGAACCATCTCGTCGTGTGTCTGTTTGCCTACACAATCGGCTAATGTCACACACACACACATTTCGAACACACAGACACACTAATCCAACCACCTGACTGGACCGCAAGCGTCGTCGGATACAAACTAACGGCCGGCGAGCGGAGCCGAACGGCTTAGCTGGACGACTTTGTTGGTTTGCTAAATAAGTCGGCCATTTAGGTGACCACTGAACTTGCCAGTCGTCCAGCTTGTTGGCCATTCATTCGTTCGTTGGTTCGTTTCACTTTGGCCTTAGAGTTCAATTGATTAATTGATTGAATGGTCAGCGACGTCGGGCGGGCCAGCGAGACGATCGCCAATGAGTTGACAAAAGTCGGCTCGGCTCGTCGTGGAAGCCTCGCTGGCCAATTGCTCGCCCAGTTGCCGCCTATCGATTTCCATCTGGCCAGCAACTCAGCCCAGTCAGCCGGTCAGTGAGCCACTGGGCTGTTGCTGTCGACGGTCATCATCGCATTTGATTATAGTAATTTGCGATAATTCGTTCGGCTGTTGTTTTGTCGCGCTCGCTCTCGACTCTGGCTGGCGAGCGGCCAAGTTCAGATGCAAGTGAATTCTGTGCTCTCTCTCTCTCTCTCTCTCTCTCTCTCTCTCTAATTGTTGACGGAAGTTTGCAATAATATCATCGACTCTGACTACTTGCAACGCCCAGCCGAGAGAAGAGGAGGAAGCTAAGCGAGCTAATTGAAACGTAGAAACTCGAACGCCGGCTAGTGAGTGAGTTGATTAGGTGCGCGAAGGTGAAGGAAATTGTCGTCGCGCCCACAATTTGGCGGCCACTCGCATCCCCATCGCCATCTTCTTCTCTGCTTCCTCAGTCCGGCCAGCCTAATTTGCGCGCCTTCTCGTCCACCAAGTGACCATCGGACAGCCAACAATCGCGGCTCAATCATAGCTGACCCTCGGCACAGGAATTACACCAACCACCACTACAATCATCATCATCATTAGCTGATTTCTTCATTATTAAGAGCCCATTCGGCGGGCTGGGCGCTGCCGTAATGTGAACGCGGCCCACTGGCTGAGTAAACAACAATCGTTTGCGAGCAGAGGCCGAATTAGATGATGAATGTGGTGAGCTACGGATACATGAGAGATGAGTAGTAATTCATCCGACAACAAGTGGCCGGAGCTGTCGCTCGTTTAAATGGCCACCAATCGGCGGGATTACAAATGCAAACCACCTGCACGCCAACCAGAATATTCATTCAATCGACTTGTGTTGTTGCATCATCCGTTCGCTCTAGCATTGAACTTTACGAGTGGTCCAAATGTTCGGCTCGTTGGTAGGTTGGTTTGTTTGTATGTTTGGTCGTGTCCTTTGGCGAGCCGACTTTGTCCAAGAAAGCAAACAGACAAACAAGCAAACGAGGAGCAGATTCTCTGCTGTCCCGAACTGGTCTCATGCCCAGCGTGGGCGACCTACCAGCCAGCGGACACAGATTGTTCGGCCCGCGCGAATGCCAAATCACTTGCATCCATCAGACACTTGTTACAGACAAAACCTTCTCACCAATCTGTTATCTCTCTCTTTCTCTCTCTCTCTCTCTCTCTCTCTCTCTCTCTCTCTCTCTCTCTCTCTCTCTCTCTCTCTCTCTCTCTCTCTCTCTCTCTCTCTCTCACTGTGGGTCAATACGGAAACTAAATGGACTTGAAAGCAATTTGGACTCCTACAACTACAAATATATTCGCCCGCCAGAGGGTTCGTTATGGGATGTTCAGCTCGTCTTACACGAGCGAGGATGGAATTTGCATAAAAGCTGAGTTTATTTTTAAACGAGCAGTTTAATAATAACAATCATTTCGACAGTCGTAAGCTACAGTAGCCGCCAAGTGCACGAGCGACAAATAACATGGGTTGTGACTGAGTGACGGGCGAGCAATAAAGACCTTCGTCTCGGCAAGACACTTGCAAGATCGTCAACTGGGCCGCCTCATCCATCAATCAGTGGTCGACGTAGGGCCGTCGCCACCACCGCCGCCGCCAGTGGCTTATGGGCTCGATGCGACGATTATCTCCTGGCCGTCGGCGTCGACAGTCTGCAGGCGAGTGTGCGATGCAGTCGAACCGAGACGAGTCAGTCCTGCTAGTCCTGCCGAGAAACTGACTTGCAGAGCCTGCGCGGCGAGACGAGACGAACAAGTGGCTTCACACAGGCGCACAGCTCGCCACTTGTTGCCTGTGTGCAGCCAGCGACAGTCGGCCATTCGCACGGTGGCAGCTCACGAGTTCACTTGGCCTTCAGTCTATCCAAGAAAAGCGGCCAATCTCTCAGCAATGATCAACTCAAGCAACAGCAACAATCCAATCGTCGATGATATGAAATGATAAGTCAAGAAACACACAAGCCAATCAAACTAGCCGGAACTGAAACCCAACTCAATCTAGTGACACATAGCGGCCTCGTCAAGATGGAGGCGCCGCTCGACGCCAGGGAGTTCATTAGGCGCTTTCACCTTCCGCAACTGGTTCGTATCGCCCAGCCGGACTCTTCTCCGGCTCCAGCAGCAGCATCAGGGCCGGCCTCGGCGGCCAGACTGCCAGTCATTGCCACGCTGACCAGCCGACAGGCCGCCACCAGTCGTTTCAGAAACAAGACAATGGCGGCTGGACTTACGCGCCGGGCGGCCAGCCAGCGGTGTCGGCCTCGAGCGACCTGTTGTGTTGCGATCCAAGCCAGCAACAAATGATTAGGATGCCGCGTGTCTCATTGGCGGCACCAAGCAACAACCTCAGACCAGCATCCAATGATCCGACGCCGAGCAGACTGGCAAGCAGCAGACAACAGCAAGAGTTCCAGCAGCAGCAGCCAGCAAGACAGCAAATGGGCGCCCCCAAGAGGAAGCGCAGCTCCAAATCAAGCTGACGCCGCCGAGCAACCGGCCGGCGCTCAACAAGTTGCAACTGGAGCAGCCCTTCCTCCTTTATAAGGCCTACCGAAAGCTCGAACTGTGCGCCTACGCCATCGACCTCAACAACGAGCTGAACGACAAAAGTGGTGATCCAATTTATTTTCCCCACAACTATCCAGGTGAGTTCAAAGCACTGATACAATTTTCATTATTTGATTGTCAATCATTAGCTTATGTTGAATGCTATTCTTGGAAGAAGATTTTGCGTGAAGAGTTACCTGTCTGTGCCTAGCTGTGACGTCTTCGGTCAAGTTGGCCCACCAAATAGAGTGTCGCTAATTGATCGACATTACTCTCTGCTCCGAGCAATGTAGTTTCTGTTCTTTCTCTTTCTCTCATTACGCTAACGGGCTGGGCCAACATTCAACAAGTGCGAGTTCGGCTGCCTTTGTTTCTAAGCTCGCTACTTAGACTTCAAACATTGGCCAATGATTGACTAACCAGTCTCATTGATTCAATGGGCAGTGCTGACTGTTGTCATCGTCGGCGTGACTCGTCGCAGTAACAGAAACAACAATTAGCCTGTTGGTGGACCTGTTTTGGTAGCCGAGCCGAGTCTGTGCGAGAGAGTAACTGTATGCTGCGTTTAGAAGTCAGTGATTCTACGGCGAAGGTCGCCGGCAAACAACAACAAGTGGCCCTTCTCGAACTAGCCCTTCAACTTGCTCAACAGTGGCTACCGATGACGACGACTTGCCGCTCGAGGCAACAACAACAACAACAACAGCGACAACAATTGAAGCACTCGCCGCCGCTGGACAGGTAAGAAAAACAGGCTAACGGGAACGCAGCACCCAAACAATTGTTATGCTGATGAAGCCAATTGATGATCCAGTTGAGGTGAACGCTTACTTTCTCGTCGTCGTCTGCTTCCCACTTTATTTGCTTTATATACTCGGCCGGCGTCCTGTCCCGAACAGGTCGCTTTATCTTACTTAACTGAACTGGCGCTCGTCGTCGTCGTCATCGTTGCTGTTGCCGTTGCCACCGAAACAATATCAATCATTCGGGCTGAAATCAATTGTTGTCTTCCTCAGTCTGGTCGGCCTGAGTTGTGTCTGATATTCTAAATATCTACTTCTATTCGCCGCCGCCGCTGCTGAAGATGCTGATAAAAGTCAGGTAGCTACTGATATAGACACACACACACACACACAAAGGGCTGGTCTCGATTTAGTTGCCTCTGATTGGCATCATCCATCTCATGCATCACTCGGCTGGGCTCGAGCTCGTCGACACACAAACAGAGAAAAGAGAATGGCAGCGAGCGAGAGCGAGTTTGCGTGAGAATCAATTAAAATCATCTCAACCAACGGAACAGCAACCAGAAGAAGAAGAAGAAGAAGCCGGAGTTGCTGGGAATACACAAAGAGCACAAGAGCTTTCTTTTGTTTACGTTTGCATCGGCCGCCGCCCGAGCTACACGAAAAAAGCAACAAGTTTTGTGTCTACCTGGCCGGCCCGCCGCCAGTGTGGGCGGGCGGCTCAAATCTGTTGCCGGCAGAGCTACGAGCGAACATAGTATCTAATCAACGCCAAGTAGATCGACATAAGGGCTCATAGTAGTGGACGAGAACTTGTAAACGCGTGTCGGCTTTAATTGTTTGTGTGACGACAACTTCGGCTTGCTAGCCCGCTAATCAGCTACTTGTTGCTGTAGCTGTAGCTGTTGTTGATGTTGTTGTTCACGGATTTTAAATAGCAATCCCATTCATATTTTGGTTTAATATTGAAATTGGCATTCAATGAATGAGCTATTTCGCTCGTTTGCTCGTCGCCTTCCACTTGCCAACTCAATTATTTCGTTCAATGTAATCTGTTGTTTTTGTTCGCGTAAATGGCACATTCGAAATACATAATTTAAACTGCAATCCGACGAGAGACAAATGCAAGTCAACCTTTCGAGTGGTGGTTGTTTGTTATTGTTGGCGCCGATGTTTCAAGTTGACTCTTCGGCTGCCAGCTGGACTGTCGAGGCCGCGTTGGATGCAAACAGTCTTCGTCGCCATCATAATTCCACACAGAAAAAGCCAGGCAATGTGATCAGTTTCACGTTTGAATGAAGTGGCAAATCTCTTAAATTTACCTGGCCGTTCGAGCGACTAATTAAAGGCGACAGACCAGCGCGCCAACAACCGCCGGCCAACCGCCAGTCAACCGCATTATTTATGATCTCCATCTCAGAGGGCTAGTTGGGCTGCCCTTAGCGAGGACGAGTTTGCCATCATTCACACTGATCGGCCGCTCGGGTTGTCAGCTGGCAACTGCTGATGATGGCCAGTGGCTGACGACAACCACAACAACGAGCACGAAACGAAACGAAATATGATTAATAATTAGATTTGTTAGAAGCCTCGCTCTCGAGCGGCCACTTCATACGTCACCTCTCGGACTTTCGTTTTCATCTCCACGTCGTCGATGGTGTCAATGAAGTTTGAAGTCTAAACAAACAGCGCCACCGACTGGATGATCTTCAGCACGTCCGGTCAGCCAATCGGCTGGATCAAGTTAAATGGACGCAACTCGTGTTAATTAGATAATAACAACACCACCAACAACCAGTCCATCGACGTCCGATCATTCGATTGCGTGAACTCACGTCGACACACTCTCCATGGCGCGGACACCTAATTCGCCTGGTCTCGCCGCTAATCAATGGCCGGGCTGGCTGAAACCCATCAATCGATTGGATTCGGCAGCCATTAAGATGGCAGAGGCTGGCCAGTCGACACGACGTTCAGCAAGTGTACAAATAAGGAGCGTCTCTCTTGGCTATCTTTTATTGTTGTTGCCAGTGAACTTGACCACCAGTGCCAGCCAGTGGGACAGCTAGGCTGAGAGACTTGCTCTTGGATAGACGCTCGCATGATCACTTGTTTGCTGGCCACTAGCCACTAGCCAATGGCCAGCAAGCAAGCAGAGGAGAAAGTTTAAAATCGAGACCCATCAAGTGATTGCGGTTTGCAATTTAAACTTTCTCGTTGGCTAACTGGCCTCGCTCGTTCGTCGTTGCTCATCATCGTTTGTGTTGTCAGGACATAAAAAGACACAAGTCGAGTTGCAACGATGACGACGACGATAGCCACTTTGACTACCTGCGCGCTCGTCCCTTCGCTAATGAACTTGTTATTGCAAGTTAGTCCAATTTGATTGGACGCAACAATAACAAACAAACTGCTTTATGGACAGAACAAATTCATGTTTTGTCCGCTCGCGAGATTGGCTCGTGTCTGGCCAATCTCTCCCGAGTGCGGTTAGCCAGAGATATTGCATTAGTGGGATTCAATCAAATATAACTTGGCCCGTCTGATTGGTGAGACTCTCTTTTGAAGTGGCGAACAAACGATTGAATGACCAACAAACAAACTTAAACTATTGACTGCTTAATTAGAAGAGAGAGAGAGACACACACACACACAAAGCCAGAGAGATTAGTTTGCTCAACTGAAGCTGATAAACTCTGATGGGTTAATAATCACTGAAACAGGCATCTCCTTCATCGACCCGCCTCTTCTTCCTCCTGTCCACTCGAGTTTGCATAATTTCCACTTCCAATCTCGACGTCGGCGGCCGAAAATTCACAGCCCAATGAGTTCGTGAGGCTCACGACAAGCCAATCGCTCGAGAATGTTCACGCTGCGAGCTGAAATGTTGTCGACGACGACCACGAAGACAACTCGCAATGATGATTAAAAGTATCAAAAGGCGGGCTTAGCTGGAGACAGCGCTGAGTCTATTCAAATGATGTCTGTGCCGGCGATGATCCGACGACGACCTGTCTTGGTCGGACTTCATCCTCAGCTTGTCAGATGGAGCCACAGATGCTACCGGCGAGCAATCCACTTGCCGCCATTTATAGCCGCAAAGAGTTCAGCTTGTTGCAAGTGGCTCGAGTGGTGTTGATGGCGTTCGCCCTGACGAGCCGGGAGAGCAGATTAAAATGAGATACAATATGATGGTAGTTGGTTAGACGCTTGCCCAGGCTACCTGAATTAATCATACCACTGGCGGCGTTGGCGGAGCTCGCAAAGCAGACTCGTCCGGCCAGTCACAGATAAACGAGAGTAGGTTTGCTTTGTTTCCACCAGAAAGAGGAAAGAAGAAGGAAGACGACTCGACGACGACGACTTTCAAGACGAGACATGACCTTGATTTGAGTCTTTACTTCAATTTAGGCCCGACTGCAGTCGAACTTACCTTACACATCGTCGTCGTTGTTGTTTCAGGATTGCATGATTTGATTGATTTTAGCGTCCATTGTTGTTGAAAAGTTACCTCTCAATCTAATTGCTCAGCTTATTAATCATCGAAAACTCGCCAATGGCGAAACCGATGAGGAATTAGAATTTCCAAATTTGTTATTATACAACAACTTGCAGGCCACAATTGCTCGCTTGTATCCCGCTCGTGTCGTCTACAACACAATCGTCCAACAAACGAGCGGATCACCGAGTGACAACAAGTGTCAGTTGTTGTCAGTGGTAAAGTTGTCTATCTCACACACAGCCACAACGACAGTGATTTCTGATTTATTTCGATTTGTTTCTAGTTTAACTCACTGCAAAATGCATATCCAACCAATTAACTAGAGTGTCTCTAGATAGCCTTGAGAAACTTGAGCCTCCTCTTCTCTCGAGGTGTTCTGCTCGATAGAACACAAACACTTGGTCCGATCGAGCCAAGAATAGAATAGTCTCGCTTTCGGGTGGTGGACACGCGCGCAAGCGCGGCCACAACAACAAGTGATCGACTTGGTAGTTTGTCGTCGGCAACCATTCACAGCCTATGATTGATTATATGCCACTTTCTTTTTTGTTGCAAATTTGCAAGAAACCGCCGCTCATTCTATTGATTGGTCATTCCGAAACAAAAGACAACATATGAGAAATGCACCCACAGCCATCATGTCCCTAATTCCACGAGAGCCTTTATCGGTGGCCAACAAGTGACTTGGGCTGAATCTTAGTCCAGTCTAGTCTCGATTAAAAACAATTACAAAGCTGTCGGCCTCATGAGAAGTCGATCAAAGTTCTCACCACAAAGTGACGAGAAGCCAATAAAATCTAAACTGACAACTTGTTGAAGCCCCAGGGCGATCTCATATCTCATCGACAACGACTCAATAAACATGTCCAGATCTTTGTTATTTGTTGTGGTGGTGGATTTACTCATGACTGGAAACTCGTTTTTTTGCTCGAGGCTGGACTGAAGCTCAACGCCCCTTCTTGCCCATAGGCGCCACCTCTCGACCAAGAGAACAAACAAAACCAACTCAAAAACGCCTAATATAATAATCAATCAACAGGCTGGTTTTCCATCCCGCGCCACAACACTGGCTATCAGAGCAATCGCCTTTGGACCAGTCAGCTTCAGGACGCCGGAGAGATCGCATGCACTTATCTGCGGCCACCTCGGCACCGCCATTCCCATCTACCATCGACCAGGTCTGTCGCTCCAACGGACAGGTGTTCCCCACCAGAGACGAGCTGATTGGCTTCCAGGTTGCTCCAGCAAACTCAGCCACCTAAATCAAATTGAAGAACAATCAACTCTTGTCGGTCCCGTTGGCCATAAATCTGGAATGTAAACAATACAATACTCAATGAATGAAGCTGTTTTCCCCAACCTCGTCCGGCTCGGGCCCTCCCAACACCGGAGCAGTCCAGCGTTCTTCGTCGCGATCGAAAACGTCACAGGCGAGTATCGTAACGACATCCGACAGGTGGGTTATCGAGGCGGGCCAGGTGCTGCGGAATCTGCGGCGTTCATGAGGACGTCCTGCCGCTAACTGGGGCTGGCGGCGGTTCCAGCGGACAGGCGGCCGCTTCTTTGCAAGCAACAGAAAACTGACGACGTCGATGTCTGGTCGAGCAAGATGGAGGCTGCAGGCGCCACTGCACACAAAATATATCAACAGACAAACTTTTGATGCGGCCAAGTGCGTTGAATCATCGCCATAGATGACCACCTGATGATGGGCCAGCATCAGCAACTCAACAACGCCAAGGTGTTGATGTACACAGCAGCAAGGCTCGAACCGAGGTGCGACGCACTCTGCAGCTGCTTGAGCTCTCCGCTACGCCCACAGCAACAACAACACCTATCAGCAATACTCACAGGATATCGCTGGCTATAATCTGATTGCTCCTCCTCTGATCTATGCCCCTCGATTAGACCAACAGCAGCAACAAGTGACGAGGTCGAGCGCGAAACAACAAGAGACCAGGAGGCCAAGAAGAAGGAGTGCGAAAGTGTAAAAGAATAAGAATAGCCTGTCTCACCAACCTCCTCGTCCACCAAAACCAGCCGGCGACAGGTGGCGAGGAGGGTCAGCGCCATGCTTCGCTGTGTTGTTCTTCAACAGGCACTCGATCGACAGGTTGGAATGAGAGGCACGAACAGGCGTCAACTGAACGAGCTCGCCGAGAGGAGGAGGCTCAAGAATGATCCTGAGGGGTCGGCGACGGCCGCCAGAAGCACCAAGAGGAGACGAGGAGGTTGAGGTGTTGATCTCTACTGATCAACGTGGACGATTTTATTTGGCGCAACCAGTCAGGAATGATAGCCAATGAGCTCTGCCAACACCAATAACAGCAATAATACCAGTAACTGCCAAAATCTGTTGTTTAGCACAGCAACAAAACAACAACTATCGCGTACCATGCATCCAGACGTCGTCGTCGCCAACGAACAACGCGCACACCGATCAGAGTCAAACAAACTCCAGTCTTTAGGTTGAGCCAAATAGTAATTCTTAAGAATCTAAACAAACGTTTAGCTTTGAATGACCGCATCGAGGCCTGTCGACAGTGGGGCGGCCAAACATTGTCGGTCGTTGCTCAGCTCAGTGGTCTTGCCCTCCAGCTGAGGCTTTCTGTGGTGGGCCCGCGGCCGGTCAACTTTTCGCCCTCAATGTTCGGGCTGCCTAGTTCGACGCTGGACAGCTACTTCAGTTTCGGAGTCGAACGTGTGGCAGGCCACTCCATCGAGTGTCAGCTTTAATCAAAAATAAACATGCCAGCCTGGGCGCGGGGACGTGATTCTCCCGACGGCAGTGGCCAATGGCGCCGCGTAATCAATCGCCTGTTCAATCCATGTCCGCAAAATAACCAGTGGCCACGTCCCCAAGATAGCCGCTTCCGAATGCTAGCGAGCGAGTGGAAAGATCGCTGCTGTTCAGTGCGGCTTGCTGAGGTTCGAGAGTGTAACCAAACGAGACGTCACTCCTGGCCTGTACGATTAAGCAAGACCCACTCCGAGCACCTGAACCCGGCCCCAGACACATCCACAAACTCACATGTCCCCTTGACGGACAACACCGGAACGTCGGAATCGAACGGCGCTGTTGTCGACAAGCCAACTTGAGTCGCGCTTAGACAACAGCAGTCACACTTCGCCTCGGCGTCCGACTCCACCCCGGGCTCGAAATCGATTGGAAAGTCCCCGATGAGTCGACTGCGCGCCTGTCGTAGTCCCACCAGCCGCAGAGGCAGCGGCTGACCATCCTCAACTCTGCGATGGTGGCCCAGCCGCAATAACACTGGCTCACACCTTCACTCTCCGCCCACTTGGTCCGGCCAAGCCAAGTCTCACCTGGACTTGAATGACATCTTGAACTCTCATCAACAGCAACAACAGCTAGAGAATGAGCAAACTGACGGCCAGTGTCAGTCGATAGTCATCGCTCCGAGTTCGACTGTAACGATCAGCGGCTGAGTTTTGTGCGAACCTTCGTCGAACCGACCATTCCAACAGCCACCTCATACCAGAGATTTGCGCTGGAATCCGGATGGAGTACTGCCAATCCAACTCCCATCAGTGGGAAAGACAACTGAAACGCTATCCAATGAGACTCTCCAGTCAAGGCATCTAACGCGTTCCAGCAGCAACTTGGAGCGGCCAGTCGAGAGGCCGACGCGCAATTCTGAACAAACAGAAACATTGCCAGTCAATCCAATCGGCTCGTCTCAACAGAATTAGAGACTCAAGCAACTCACTGATATCCACTGTTTCCACAGCGATCTGGACTAATGCGTGAGCGGATAGAAGTGGATTCATCCTCATCATCGCTGGCCGCCGCCGTCCACCAAAATGACTAGCAGCAGTAATAACGAAAGCAATACGACTCTCCTCCAGGTCGTCGCCAGGTGTCTCGTCGGCGGGCGATCGACAGCACCAGAAGCAACAGGTGAGACTAATATTAACCACGACGAATGACGCCACCGGCGGGAATCTTGTGGAAGCAAAACGGAAGTTCGATTGTGCCGAGCTCGTCGTGGCGTCGTCGTCGTCGTCTTCGGTGGCTGCGATGTCCAGCAGTGCGATCGATCGCCGTCTTCGTCGGTGCTGGCAGTAGGTCAGCCAGGCAAACAACCCGAACCGGCTGCTCAGATTCGTCCACAAGATCCTGCCCACCAGTAAGTCCTTTACTGCCACCAACATCACGACCACCACCACCACCAGCAACAACAACAACAATAAACAACCTCTCAAGCAGCAGCCACAGCGGGTCTGTTGCGGCCAGCTTGTTAAACACCAACAGCAGCACCAAAACAAACGTCTCATGGAGGAACTGTCTGGCGCTGACTGAAGGCGATCGGCGCCATTTTTATACCAAAAACACATTCGTCGCTACTGCCGGCGAAGCCGTTTCAATCAAGTCCGAGAATGGCGCCGCAGAGTAGCGCGACAATAGTGACTACTCTAATGAGATTCCCAGAGAAGATTCACCGACGCCTTATGACCGGGAGCGTGCGCCATCTGCCGGCGTGTCTAAGTATGGAGGACGACGGAGATAACAAGCAGCTGAGACATGATCCTTGTGCCAGTTCAGTGAGACATATTGATCCCAAGGAATCTGGCGCTCGGAGTTCCATTCAGGAGAATAATGATGATGATGACGATCGGAATCTATTTGAAGACTCAGAGTAGTCATCTTATGAGAGTCTGGAGCGCCTCAACGGGAGGCGTTTGAAGTTAAAGCTAAAACCGAGGTACGCCGCCGCGACGACGACGACGGCAAACAACAGTCGAGCGCATTTGAGGGCTCGGCACAACAGCCCAATGACAGTCAGGTCGGTGGCGACGATCGAGACGCACCCGGAGCGCTCATCACTGGCCATATTCGATCAGAGCCTACGCGGAAGCAA
>JAJHUT010000095.1:0-199490 GCA_020916435.1 Oxytropis ochrocephala
ATCCATTCCCAAATTAGCAAGTGCATTAGTGTTAAAGATAAATCAGTGGGCATAAGCTGCCAGTACTGCTACTTTCCAAATTACAAAGAGTATCAACAATGAATACTAGCAGATGTTGCAGTTACAGACTAGCATGCTAGTAAGAATAGCAATTATAGTAGAGTTCTCCAGTGTGCCAGTGAATCTCTTTGTGTTATTGAGAGAACTTTTGGATCAGTACGCCCACTAACTCGGATTCACAGCCAGTTCTCAGCCAAACCATTCATTTCAAGAGTGTCTGTGTGTGTCAGAAACATATCAGGAGCCTTAATGAATACCTACAATCAAGGTTGGGAGAGAAACAGAAGAAAAGAAAGATGTGCATATAGTAATAGGGACATGGATTCAATTGTTGTTGTCGTGGACGTTGTTGATGTCATGGTTATCACAAGTCAGTTTAATTTCATACAGATTAAACTAGACATTAATAACAGAAATATGACTGTCACCGCTACGTAGTAGTAGTGGTAGTGGTGGTGGTGGTGGTGATAGTGTCGAAAGTAGTGACACAACAACGGCAAGCCGAACAACAACAAACGTTCACGTCGTCATCCATGAATCAGCAAGATAAAGGAAGGTAGGCCTTCCATGTCGGCGCCGCCGGCATCTGAAAAGTTCCAACTGTTCATCTCCAACCACCACCAGCATTGAGAAGATGAAGAATAAGGGCAACGTTTAACGCTATACAGTTATGTGTATGTTGCTTAAGCAACTGTATATCATGCATATCATTGCTAGTGCCGGTGGACACTTTTTACTGGCAGCCAATGGGACCAATTATGACTCCCTGAACTCTTGTTAGGAAGCCACTCTCCTCTCTAACCGTCAGTTACATCATTTCAGATGGTTGACATTACAAACAATAGCCGAGGCTTGGATGAAAGCAGTTTTCAACTGTAGTGGCAGCCAATGCCTACACGAGTGGAATGATGGTCAGCATGTACGTCACGTTACTTGTTCAATAGATGGCCGAACGACTAGACAGTTCGAGCCACTCGAATTCATGTTTTGTTGTTGTTGTCGACGACGACGACGCTCGTGTGAATGTCCATTTTGTAGCCACGCAACAAACATGCGGCTGGCGGTGGTCGGAATTAGTCTACTACTGTCGGCCAGTATTCACATGGACCGCAAGTGACTGCGCATTAACAAGTCGAATTCTGTGGCCAATGGTTCACGGCGGAGTCTAAGTGAACGGACGGACGTCGTAGTACCTAATGTCTGTGGTCAGGTGTCTGCTACTCGCTGGAGCCGACATTGGCCGTCTGGTGATCTCTGTTTGATGGTCGGTTGTGGTCGAGTTAAGCGGTCGGCTTGCGGTCAGTGATGGTTTGATCGTTCTGAAGCGGCCTGATATACGAACAAGTTCGAGGCATCGAGCCGCAGAATGAGAGCGGAGTCCACGCGAAATGTCGGTGTGGACGGCCAGCTCGGACGGACGAAGATGGAGATGAAGATGAAGATGAAGATGAAGACCAACAAGAAGAAGACACTAGCAGCAGCATTGGGTGGTAATGATTGCTCGTTGTTGTCATGTTTATCAGGATGATTACATGGCGCCCAAGCAGAAGCCGCTGCTTCTGTAAACAATTTTGTCAACAGGTAGACCCTAACAACTGGAAATGGGGCCTTCATCGTCTCGCCGCCATCATGGCTCTGCCAGGCCCACGATCGAGATAGATATAATAAATACATTCAGTTTATGTTCACAGCTTTCTCTTGCGCTTTGGGGATAACTGGGTTTTGAGGCAGTTATGGTTATCTGGCCGTCATCGCTTGGATCATTGATACAAGCGTCTTTTAAAAAACGTTTACTAACGAAGCCTTGCAATAGTCTGTCTCCGAGCTGCAGAATCCAGCCGGCGAGCACACACAATCCGAGGCTATCGTCCGGATTACACGGACGATAGCCTCGGTCCGTGTAGGCGGTCCCCATTGTCGCGTGCCACTTTGGGTCCGCAACGCGCTCCACCTGGCTTGATCAAGTCAAAGCCCACCTGTCCTCTGGTCGGCGCACCTCCACCATCGGCATCAGCCTGCGACACTCTTCTGGGTCCGCAGCCGATGCGGAGTACAGTAGTCAGGGCTCCGAGCCACGAAGGCCGCCGCCGAGCAACCCCGGTAGTTGTGGTCATCGTCCGGATTAGCCAGATGGCCAGGTGGCCTCGACTGGTGGCGCCAGGGTCTGCACCTTGGCCCACCCGCAGCCGGCAGAAGCCGACGAGGTCGGCTGGGTTTGACGAGGCTCTCCGATGAGCAATTGCGGGTCGCTGGCTTAATCAATGCGCTTGGGTCCGCCGTTGCGGTAGCCGTACTCGCCGCAACAGGCGTATCCACATCGTCCAGATCTCAATGTGCATGGTTGCCACTGGACTGGAAGTAGTGGCGACTAGCGACCGCACCTGCGCCGCGTTGGTGGTATCATTGTCGGACCAGACTCGCCAGCGCCGCTCGTCGCCCAGCCGGTTGCACTAGTAGTTGGTGGTGCTGTTATTGGTGAGCCGACGACGCCTGGGTGCCTTGAGTTCTTGCGCCAGCGTCAGCTTTGTCATCGTCCTGTGACACACTCCAGACCATTGAACCGCCAAGTTGGTGCTCGTTCGCGTACTGGACCTTGGCTTATGATGGACTCGGTGTACCACATGAACGGCTCCAAATTGCTGACTCACCAATGTCTCCGAATGGGGTTCACACGCAAATTGGCCTCCCTCAATGCGCTCTGCCCACCTAAACGGTGGCTGCTCGTCAGCTGGCCGACCTGGTACAGTCTTCGATCAGAAGCGGCCTACAAGGCTAGAGCCATGTGAGGCGGGTGCCTTGGAGCGGGCAACCGTACTGCTTGAGGCCCAGTTGGCGTTCAGCTTGCCCAAATATCCGAGAGGAGCCGCATGCGAGAGAGGGCGCCCCGCCCGGAGTCCCAGAGCGCCGTTGAAGTCGTAGCTCATGGCACCAGTCCAGTCGACATGACCTGCAGGTCGGGAATTAACCCACTCCGGCCGCTAACGAGAAACAACAGGTCCGTCCCTAAAGCTGGCCCGTAGCTCGCTCGCAGACGACACATAGTTCTCGAAGATCCTCTCGGTGGCCTCTCCTCCCCCTGTCCCCGAATACTTCCAGTCGATATCTACGCCATCGAAATTGAATTGCTTGACCAGTGCCAGGATGTTCACCAATGAATTTGGCCATAACGACTCGTTGGCTACATCAGAAGAGAAGTACTGTGAGTTGCACCAGCCAACGATGGCTATCGAGAACGGCCACCTTGGCGCCACACGACTTCGGTGCGCGCCGGGCCGGGAACACCTCGAGATGGTGTCCTCGGGACGCCTCACCACAACCACTGGATCCATGACCGCGAAAGCCACCACCAAGTGGTGAATCTCGACGCCTGTTCGATGGTCAGCTGCCTGCGTGCCCAAGTAGCCCACATAGCCCACCAGTCGCTTTCCACTTGCGCAGTTGATGCCTTTCGTGAGTGTTCAATGAACGCCGGGTGGAAGGGCTCAGGTGGGGCGTCCAAGTCGGTTATGAAAGCTCCCCCTTGTGTTGTCCACCTGTTGATGTGGAGTTGGAACTGCTTCTGATGCTGCTCCGCCAGAGTCTCCGCCGAAACGAGTCGCCGCCACCGCTCTCATGCACCAGTACTACATCAGTCTGGTGGCCCGGCGCGGCTGTCGGCCGAGATAGTCGATGATCTGCGAGCCTTCATTGGAGCTGGAACGATATTCGAGTGTCTGGATAGCCGAGGGCTGGAACCTGAAGCACCACTTGCTCCACACTGGCCGGTCCGTCGCCATTGTCGGGCGCCTCTATTTCCACTGCTAGCCCCTTGCGTAATCCCATCAAGGGAACTCGTCCATGAAGGAGAGCCAACAAAAACCATTGGCCACGCTCGAGGGTCCTTCACCAACCACAAGTTCCATGCGAACACTCGGGCGCCACTCCCGCTCGAACTGTTATTGCTGCCGGCTGGCGGCGTGAGGGGCCTCGAGCGAGGGCCGACAGCCGCCCTGTGGTGGTGGTGGTGGTGGCCCATCAGCTGATTTCAAGTTGGTCTTATTCAGATGGACAATGGTTGGTTGAAGTTCCCTCGGGAGAGCTGCATTGTATGTCGTTCCGTAATGTACGCTTCGGAGAGGTCTGGAAGTCCGTGTAGAGGTGCGCAATGTGCCCCCAGCCATCTAACCAGGCGCGGCCAAACTGTAGTATAACCTGGGGCTGACGATCCCGTCTGGGATGGGCCAATAGTAAGCCAAACCAGATCGCTACGTCAGGCCGGGTACGTCTCCGATCACCTTTCTCGGAGTACTTGCGGGGTAGTTGTCATGGTTTTCCGGACTGAGTGTAACTCGCGCCTGGAAACTCAGTGTCGCTGCTAGAGAGTTTGGTGGTACCTTCAGGGCTCGAATCCCGCGTGAATGCATCTCAAAACTTCTCGATCTTAAGGCCGTCCGGTGCAGCCCCATATCAAGGCCAACCGACCGACGAAAGCTTGCCCAATGTGCCCGCCATTGTGCGCCAGAGTAACAATTATACGCGTCTGAACAGGTTGACATCATGAAGTGATCCATCTCGAGCTTTGAACGTCAGTCTTGGTCCAGATGAATCAAAGTTTCGCTAAGAAGAGCCAGCTTCTCTTCGGTGACAATTTACTCACCGAAGTGGGCATCTATAGTGAGTTTATCGGCGATTGTTTGTTCAATGGGTGCCTCATCATTCAATGCCGATGTGTGCGTATCTGCGTGGCACAATATCGGACTGGAGCTGATCCACGTCCATCGGTTGCACACCTGGAACGTCCTGCCTGTGGCTTTGGCCGGAATGTCAAGTGCATAAGTCAGGCGGTGTGGCTCTGTTGAGGAGCTCTCTCAATGCCCGTAATCAGGTCGTCCAATATACAATGAGCAACAAATTTTTATTTAATTACAAACTTCAATATTTTGTGTTTGCCCCCGCACGCAACATCGGCGTAAATTTTATCGCACAGAAAATTTTTGTAAATAAAAATTCGTTGCTGATTGTACTGAGGCTGGTCCGCCCACTGGGCCGTCCATTGAGGGGAATTCTCTCTCGAGTCCTTTTGGCGCCCTCTGCGTTGCCACCCATCCATTGACCGAGCAATATAACCTGCGAAATGTCTGGCTTTGAAATTTAATCCAAGAAACTTGTCGACACCCCCAGAAGTGCCTGCGAAGCACAATCAGGAGAATACCACCGACGGCGACGCTTTCAATTTCATGGTCCTCGTTAGTTGTAAGTTGATTCCATGTATGGATGTATCTATGGAATATTAAGCTTGCGTGTAAAACTAATTCTAAGCCACCACTGAGAACTAATTCTCCCCCACCTCAATAAAAATACTACCTCGAGCTCCTATTTGTTTGTCTCATAAATCTGCTTGATTGATGTTGATAGTCAGATCATTCCTCGTGACATCCAGCAATGAAGCCAAGATCAAATGGATGGCCAGGTGGTTGTGTGGCTATCCACAATTTAGTGATGTCTCAGGGAAGAAATTAGTTCCATCGACAGTAATGCGCCTATGATAGAGCCATGACTCGTGCTCCAGACGTCCCAAGGCTCGGGCCTTGCCCACGCTCCTCAGATCGCAAATGAATCAAGCCCTCAGGCTTTTCCATTCGACAAATTGTCCGGCTCCGGGAATCAACGAGCCGACAACAAATACAACTCTCGTTCATATATTCGCTGATGTTGGAATCAAATTCAACCCGAGTTGAGTGCCGACTATCGGAAGACTCTAGGAGTTGTTGTTGTTTTGTTGTAGGTTTTCGAAGATGAGATCGGCTCGCTCAATGGGACAATTTGTCTTAAAAAAACTTGCATTGACAATGGAATTAAGATAGCTCCATTGGTAGATCAGATGCCCCAAACAAATAAAATTATAACCAGTTCAAGCTCGTCTCTCTTCTGTCTTCACACTGGCAGCCAATCGGCAATTGGAGCGACGCATAGCTCAAGATTATAGCATCAATAATTATCCTCATAGAGAACTACAACAACCATATACATCGGCTATCCTCCGGTGAATCTCACCGGACCCATCAGCGCAGCAGCGCCACTGCCCAACAACTTGTGCATTAACTTACTTTTAACCTTTCACACACACACGAGGAAGCCATGATGACCAGGTGGCGCCAATTACATTAATGGGACAGACAGGACTCAAGTATAAGTGAAAGCAGCCCAGTGTGCCCAGTATAGATATACCAAAGAACATCTACAGAGCAAGATGGCCGGCCTGAGAATCCATCAACTACTTAAATTTTGGTAACCAGCAGATCCTAAAGAGAGGAGAAAGAGAGAGAGAGAGAGAGAGAGAGAGAGAGAGAGAGAGAGAGAGAGATAATACTACCAGGAAGAAGAAGGATTGATGGCAGTGAATCTCTCTGTGTTATTGAAGAGGAATTTTTTAGATCACCACCTTTACTGGCTCGTCAGCCCGGCCAGTTACCAGCCAAGCCCATCATTTCAAGTGTCTGTGTGTCAGCTGTCCGGAGCCTATTAGGAGCAGCAATGAATACCGATCAGAGGTGGGAGAGAAACGCATAGGGCAGAACAGTTGGAATAAACAGAGATGCTTTTTGTTTACTCTCGTGAGTTAATAATCATCGGCCTGATTTGGCGCGTTGGTGGGTTAGTTGTTGTTGATGATGTCTTTGGTTATCACAAGTCAATTTGAGTTTCACACAGATTAAACTAGACATTAGCCAACCAAGTATGACTGTTACCTGGCCAGTGGTAGTGGTATCAGTAGTTACACTACAACTGCAAGCCAAACAACAACAACTAACATCCCACCTCGTCATCCATGGATCAAGGCCACACAGGTCGATAACCAGAAACGACTCGTGGCGAGTGGCCGACAAATAAACGCCCACTGACGGCAAGCGATTTTATGTTATCTCAAATCTCCGAGTGTAACCAAATTTAGCCGCCCTAATAATATATATTTGGCCCTAGAGATGAAGCTCCAATTTGGCTAACGCCATGAGATGATGACGATAATGATGTTGATGATGGAGGATAAGATGAGTCAAGGGCTTCCAACGGTAGCATTCGCATGATGTCAGTTGGAACGACAAACAGGCGTCTTTGAAACAACAACTGTCAGTGTTCGGCATGCAATACCACTAGTTGATTGGCCAAGCCAACGGAAAATGAATTGTCTCAACTATGGCAATAATCTACAAAAAACAACAAAAACAAGTCCGATGACAACAACAACAACAACCTGAAGTGGAATGTACTTGGCTCGATGCCGATGTGTTTATATTAGTCGTTAAAGCAATGTGTTTTTATGAGTGCTGGTGTTTTTACTTGTTCGTTACTTTCAATAAGTTGCAAATGTGGTCTTTGTACAGTCTTTGCATAGCAAACTAGACACCAACAACACTCATTTTATATAATATTGGTAAATGTAAAAAATTAGGCCTTCCATGTCGGCACCGCCGGCATCTGAAAAGTTCCAACTGTTCATCTCCAACCACCACCAGCATTGAAGATGAGAGAATAAGGGCAACGTTTAACACGCTATACAGTTATGTGTATGTGCTGTAAGCAACTGCTTATATCATGCATATCATTGCTAGTGCCGGTGGACACTTTTACTGGCAGCCAATGGGACCAATTAGACTCCCTGAACTCTTGTTAGGAAGGCCACTCTCCTCTCTAACCATCAGTTACATCATTTCCAGATGGTTGACATTACAAACAATAGCCGAGGAGGCTTGGATGAGAAAGCAGTTTTCAACTGTGGTGGCAGCCAATGCCTACGATGGAATGATGGTCAGCATGTGTACGTCACGTTACTTGTTCAATAGATGGCCGAACGACTAGACAGTTCCGAGAGCCACTCGAATTCATGTTTTTGTTGTTGTTGTCGACGACGACGACGCTCGTGTGAATGTCCATTTTGTAGCCAAAACAAACATGCGGCTGGCGGTGGTCGAGATTAGTCTACTACTGTCGGCCAGTATGACCACATGGACCGCAAGTGACTGCGCATTAACAAGTCAATTCTATGGCCAATAGTTCACGACGAGTCTAGAGTGAACGGACGGACGTCGTAGTACCTAATGTCTGTGGTCAGGATGTCTGCTGTCGCTGGAGCCGACATTGGCCGTCTGGTGATCTCTGTTTGATGGTCAGTTGTGGTCGAGAGTTAAGCGGTCGGCTTGCGGTCGAAGTGATGGTTTGATCGTTCTGACGGCCTGATATACGAACAAGTTCGAGCATCGAGCCGCGAATGAAGGCGAGTCCACTTGGAAATGTCGGTGTGGACGGCCAGCTCGGACGGACGAAGATGGAGATGAAGATGAAGACCAGCAAGAAGAAGACACTAGCAGCAACATTGGGTGGTAATGGTTGCTCTCGTTGTTGTCATGTTTATCAGGATGATTACGCAGCGCCCAAGCAGAACCAATTGCTTCTGTAAACAGTTTGTCAACTTATTAGACTTTAACAGCAAAACGAGCCGAGAATCTTTGCTTTGACTTGCAGGTGCAAAGCACCGCCGCCATCAAGCTTCCCTGGCGATGGTTGCGTCATGCTCACTGACCGAAAGGGCAGGCCGCCGCCTCAGTCGTTATAATGTAGTCGTCGTGTCGGCCGCCATTTATCAGAAGTAACAACAGCCAGAGTCGGGCGCCGCCTACAATACAGGGCGAGCATAAACACGATTATATCAACGATGTTATTTGTTGTTGATGGCGATGAGCGTCAAAGCACCAACATACAGCAACTGATTGAGTTTCAATTGCCCATCTTCTCGGCCATGTTGCAGGGAGAAGTACTTGCATTTACGAGCTCACACTTGCACTTTGCAATTGCAATTGCGATGCTCCAATGTAAATCGATTTGTTGGCGCCACAGACAGGCTCGCCGCCGCCGACAACATTTTATCTCTCGAAGAGAGTCCACTTTGTTGTTCGTTTGTTTGTTTGTTTACCTCTGTGTCTTTGTTTGACTTCCTTATATGCTTATTTGGTTGCCGTCTTCAAGTCACTTGTTGATTTACTTCGTACACTCTCATACTCAGGAAGAAAGCCCAGATAAGTAGCAATTGAATAGGATTCAATTCATTGACAGTTATGAGTAACTGTTGCATGATGTCTTGTAGGATATAAATCGAGAGGAAGAAGAAGAAGAAGAGAAAGAAGTGCTTTTCAATTTTACTTTGCATCTCATGAAGTTTGTGTGTTGACTCTATCCATCTTCAGCCTGCTTAACACAACCTTTGATTGAATCATTTCAACTTTGGCCGGACAGAACATCAAACAGACCCAGGATTCCAAGTCCTCTCCCAGTGGCAGAGCAGATATTTCTTGCATTATTTTCTCCTCCACTGCCAACATAATCACGTCCATTCAAACCAATACTCATGCCGTGTTGTTTTCGCCTTTGGCAATGTACACCAAGTCTCAGACATGTGTTTTGTGTGCTCCTCTCGATAGTCTGGCGCCCATGGAACAATGGCAACACCCACTTTTTGCCTATCTACAATCCGAAGTGTTAATCGAGACGGGCAAGCGGATGAGTAATGACCGACGGCCAGTAGAACTAATTAATTTGATTGCCATTCTGAAGGACTCCATTGGATGGGCCCCCATCAGGTTGTGATTGTGCGAGCGAATACATTCGTCAGCTTAGATGGGCGCCTCTGGCGTCAACCAACGTTGTTTATCACATAAGACTCAGGTGAAATTCGAAACTTCCCATGGGAAAGTTTTGCCTCTGCCTCTTTGGTTTGTGTGTCTATTATTTTTGGTTTACATCAGTCGGCTCAACTGCCAAGAGTTGAGTAAGATTAAGATTCATAAGATCTAAAGATGGATGAATGGGAATGGACACTCGAAGCCTCTCGAGAGAGAGTTCTCGCTTAGTTTCAAGTGATATTTTGGTGGCCATCGGCGTCAGGTCCATTGGAGGTTGACTCGTGAATTGGACTCCAATGTACTCGCTTGGACTGGACTGGACTGGACCGGACTGGCCGACTGAGCTGTCATGGCAGTCTCAGGCCTGCTTTGAGAGCTGGTGTTAACCCTTGAAATGATCAGTCAGGTGGGCGAGCGGCGGCCCGACTGAGTTGGCGATCAGCGGCTACCTAAGAGAAGTGCCACTATCGGCCAACATCTGGCTTACAACACAACACAACACAACACAACAACACAACACAGCCGCCGACGATCAGCCAGATTAGTGCCGCCTGTATTTACCTGTTATTTGCACTGACGACTGTATTCTAGTCGACGCTGTGCGATGGCGAGCAAAATTGTTCAATCAAACCCTCTCGAGTCGGTCGCGCTCCTTCATTTTTAGCCTGATATTTGTCGCTAACACATGCACCAGTCAGGTCCACTTACATACACAGCCTTACCCTTAGTCACTTGGATTACCTGTTGTTATTATTGTTGTCGCTGTTCATCTGTCTCTATCAATCTCTCATTCTCAGACACTAAGACAGACACACAAAAAGTCCCACGTTAGTTAAATGATTTCCACGTTCCTAAAGTCGACACTGGACGGTCGCACAAAGCACTGACACCAACAGATAGGCATTGAATGGGTCTGGCTGGGCGTCGGGCACGCGTCTTGTAGACTTGGTAGACTCATAAGCAGGTGGAATACACTTTTAATGTCAGACAGCCAACAGGCATACTTTCAGGTGCGTGCGCGCGACACTCGCATGCCAGCCGGTGGTTGGCCGGCTCGTCCTGTAAGTCAGCCAACAGTTTTAGTTACATTCTTATGTTCGTCGTCTTCGTCGTCGGCAAATTATTTAAACTATCTCCTTGTTGGCCAGTTTCACCCATCGAATGACGACGACGACGACGACTTGGCAATCATTTCATGCTACTTATTGTTCATGTTACTCAGCGACAACAACAACAACAAGCAACAATAAGGACGCGCCGCTACTTGTTTATGACAGGTAGCGCTCGCTGCAAACCAGCTGTCGGCCTTATTAGATTGCAGCCTGGCCGACGCCGATGGCCACCAGCCTGGAATCGATGCCACTCGCTAGAGCCGCTGGCCAATAATAACAGTCCAAGTGAATGAGGTAATTACACAATCACTGGCGTAAGTTGATAGTTAATGCCAGAGGATGTCACACATACACAGACGAACAGTAGTAGTGTTTCTATGGCCATACAGAGGCAATAAAAAGACATCGCGAGGCAGCTGGAAACCATTTAATTGTGTCGCCTTGGCGCCATCGCCTGTGTTTCCTGTCTAGAGTTGGATCTACTTGCGGATGGACGAGGAAGCAATTGGTGTGAGAGACACTGGCGAGTCCACAGCACAGTACAGTTCGTCCATTGGAAAGGCAATCAGCGGCTGGTCTGTATTGGTTTGATAAAATTGACTCCTCTTTGTTGTCAGCTGGCGGCATCGAGTGGAAGATAAGAGCCGCAGGTTGTCGTGGTCGTCGTCGCACGCAACCGCAAATTAGTCGCCCAAACCATCGACTGTTATTGTGCTCGTTGGCGGGCGACGATTAACCAATTCGTCGCGCAGACAACTGAAAAGCAGTCGGACGCCATCGACCAAGTGAGCATCGTCCTCTTCGTCCGCCAGCCAAACTAATCGAGAGCTCTCGCCGAGGCTCTGCTGCTTAGCAATGGCAGCTGGTCGACGCCTTGCTGAGAGTCGCCAGCCGACACAGCCAGAGACATAAGCCGAAATTGTTTCTCTCTCTCTCTCTCTCTCTCTCTCTCTCTCTCTCTCTCTCTCTCTCTCTCTCTCTCTCTCTCTCTCTCTCTCTCTCTCTCTCTCTCTCTCTCTCTCTCTCTCTTTCTGGCGCTCGTCGACACAACATAAGAGAGTGTCTGTGTCAAACTGTGGCTTTGTTTGAGTGGCTTACATGGCCTTCACTTGAATTGTCGTTTTAGACTGATTGAGGTGAAGGGGAGAGCCAACAACTGCAGCAGCGGCGACAACAACAACAACAACAACAAAGTAGACTTGCAGCCAATTTGCTTTCTCCGCAACTTTCCTCACTAGTCGGCTGACTAGTGAGGCGCTCTAACAAGACTTTCTCGTCATTCGAGTCTCTGGGCCATAGTTTGTTGCCGTCAACAACACTCATTTCATTGCCGTCGACTCTACCGAGAGTTTGCTCGGCCACTCTCGAACACTAATTGAAGTACCGCAAGTGAATTGTCGTCGTCTCAGCTATAAATCTCGCCGCTTGCCTACTTAAGCAGCACAGTCTTGGCGTATTTAGAACCGCCTGGAGTCGACAAATTAGCTGGTCGACCAGACACAGCCGGCCGACAGGCAACAAGTGCTCGTCCCTTCTGTTCGATATATTCTCCTGCAGGCTCGGCCGACACTGTCCATGTCTTGCACAACTAAACTCACAGATGGACGAGGCAGGGGAAAATATTAATTTCTTGCTGTTGTTATTTGCGCTAGTTTGCGTTCGGCCATACAAACGATCATATTGCATCGCAGCGAGTCAGAGAAGTTGCTCCTTGAGGCTCTCCAGCGCCTGCAAGTGTTTGTCGTAACTTACGGTTATATGTAAACTTCAAACAAGTTGCTGTCGCCGCAAGTGGATTACATTTGCTTTACACTAGACTTGGCTTGGCGCCGCTGGCAAAGTCGAACCTGCACGCCGACTTTGGGAGAAAATTTATTGAATTTCACATTCATTGGCACCTAGCAAGGCGCATCTATGTCGTCGCGGTCGTCTTATGAATGGGGCAGCCGCAGGTGGTGGTAGATGTGGCCCGAGATATAAGAAGAGTAAAGTGAGACGACGACGACGATGGCCAATGCGGAGAAAAGTGTCCCACGATTGGCCTGGCAAGGAGATCCAGCTGCCAAGTGGAACACTGGCGGCCAGGCGAATCGAGCGCACCATGAACTGGCCGCCGCTGTTGGTCGGCCTGTAACGGCGGCCAATAGGAGAGCCGCCGATCGTGAGGCTGCAAACAAGTGTCAGGAGATGGTCTTCGTGGTCGTCGATCCAGATTAACCGCAAACCTTTTCGTGACAGCCAAGCAACATCGCCTGTCGGGACAGCCAGCAGCTCGCCAGTGCTGCTCATTATTTATTCGAGCCCACCGAAGCAAACACTCCGACTGGACGTATCAGGCCGCCGCCGGCACCTGAGGCATCAGCAACACCTGCCACTATCTCGCACATACACACTTTGGATTATTTGTTTACGAATAGCCGACGACGAGGAGAGGAGGACGACGACGACAATCTCTGGCGACGACGAATACAAACTGTCCTCCTGACGCTTGGCCGGCGCATTCTTTGAAGCCTCAATTGGTGGACACAACCAAAAGTGACATCATCATCATTATGAACAGTGGCAGCATCGTCGTCGTGCTTGTCGTGGCCATAAACAGGCGGACGATCATTATCATTGGAGCTGTGTTTGCTGGTGTCAGCTCGATCGAGAAGAGCAGAGAAAGGGCGCCTCATGGAGCTCTAAATGCTGCAGTGGCCACCACCGAAATTGGCCGACATCATCGTCGTTGTTGTTGTCCCGCGAACGAGCAATTTGGCTGCCATGTAATTGTATTTGGTCGGCTAACAAGCAAACAGTTAAGCAGGCGTATCACGACGACGACAAGATGACTGACGTGAATCTAGTTAGTTGGCGATCGCCTAAATAAATTCTGATCATCTTTATTATCCTACTGCTGCGGCTGTTGTCTGCTGGTCTCTTTACCTCCAATGGCGTTTCAACTGTGACACAACAACAACAGCAACAACAACGTCGACAAACGCAACTACCACTCTCTCTAGGGATGTGAGCTGCGGCTCCTGGCTTGTCAGCTCGCTTATTATCCCCAGCTGACGGTCAGCAGCTTCCTTCATGGACAGAAGCTGATGGATTTCTTCAGCGACCAAAAATCAGAGAAAGTCGGCTTTGCCGCCGGAATCATCAGCGCTCAGCTCATAAATCTCAGCCGATCCAACCGAACCCCGCGCACTTTTTCTTTTTCCCGCAAATCTGCTCTGAAAATCACAGCCCGCTAGTGGGCGTGCAAGTGTGTTTCGAAATTTTGCTGCAAACACCCGCATGAGCTGAAGTTCCTCAACTGGAAAATTTCCATCAAGTGAGTCAGTGGGTCGCCAGCCTCAAGCCAAGCTGACGACCTAGTCACTCGGCTCGTGACACGCCTCCGAGGCAGACTGAGCTGTGACCACCGGAGCTGCCTTCAGCTTCAGCCCAGCATTTCTGAACTCTGTCCCTCTCACAGATGCCGTCGATGGCTGGCCATTGTATCTGTGGCCGGCCAAGTGGCCATCCACAAATCTGGCCAACCGCAATGCATCAGTGGCCAAAGGAATTGAATGAATCCATTTCAACGGATCAATCACATCCTATTGCTGTTGTCATCGTCGAGTCAATCGCAGCCTCCTCCTCCTACACTGTACTTCTTCTCGTCGATCATGACTGTCTGAGGGCGGCTCAAAGGGAGCGCGACTGGGACTGAGACTGATTGTTCAATGATGTTGAGATGATGAGTTCGTCTAACAGGGAAAGTATTGTTAGTCATGTGTTTGTTGTGGAACTCAAGCCGAGCTCGCCAGGGAGTTGCCGTCGGGCCAGCGATTGGCGGCCGCTATTTGTTTATCTGTCCCTTTCACTGTCTCCTCTCTTGTCGTCGTCGTTCTAGTCGGCGTCCCTCCTTGATGAGGCAGTGCCATGGCAAACCAGCCATCGCATGGCACCGCATCGGACCGGATCGAGCCTCGAAAGCCATGCTCGACAGAGGCCACATATACTTACCGTTAGTTAAACCATAAAGCAAATGAAAGCAGCAACGCAACTACAATTATGAGTCTGGCCTAAGTGGCCGGTGGCCTGGAAAGCGCACAAAATGGCGCAGAGTTGCGCTTCACTCGGCGCTTTGCTGTGGTCGCAGTCGCGGTCGCAGTCGCAGTCGCAGTCGTAGTCGTAGTCGTAGTCGTAGTCGTAGTCGTAGTCGTAGTCGTAGTCGTAGTCGTAGTCGTAGTCGCCATCGCCGACGACGACAAGACTGCGCTCTGATGGACGTAGTCGTTGTCGTAATGGACGAGATGAATTAACGAAAACTCGACGACGTTGTGTTTGTGTCCGACGATGCAAATGCAATCTCTGATCGATCTATGTTATTGAACGACAACCGACTGACCGACTGACGGACTGGGCGAGAAAGTTCGATATCGAACAAGACACATTGACGAGCTTGCGCAAAAGAGTGTCAGCTGGCCAGCGCTTCAGCTCGGCCGCCATCACGGCCAAGCTGACTCGATCGCTTGGAGCTGGACTGACGAGTGAATTCGCTCGCTTTGGCCGCCTCTTTTGAGATCCAACAGAAACGCGCACTCTCCTCTCGGCAGTCGCTCTCGCCTTCGCGCTCGCCCTCGCACACACACAAACAACAGGCCACACGCTCGCGCACACAAACAGAAAACACATTCGCTGTTGGAAGTAGACTCGAATGCGCGGCTACAAATTTTATTACCACAACCAATGCCATTATTATTCCTTCTATTAGTCTTATTAATATCAATTCCCTTATTCTATTATCATACTGCCACTAACAATATTAATAATTATTTCCACTATATCATTGACTTCATCAGTAAATGTCATTGTCAGCAGAAACAGTCAAAGTCAGCTACAATGAATTTAATCAGAATTAGAAGACTGGTGGTAGAGTAGGCGAGAGCATAGAATATGTGTTCGCATTCGCCAGCGAGAGAGTTCTAGCGACGATAACGCGTGCTAACTGGCCAATACATGGTAGGGTCGAACAAACAACAATAACAACTCTAATTCAGGCATTCAATTGAAGACAACGAAAGAATATTCAGCTCGAACTGCCATTGAACGAAAATTCCCTACATCAACACAATTTTTATAAATCAATTTACTAACTGACACAGATTATATATGCAAAATTAAGGCTGTGTCCGCTCCTCTATGCTCTCCTATTTAACGCTTCAACTCGCAAGTAAACAACAAAAGACCAATCAAATGAAATTCACTCACTCAATCAAGAAGACACATGAGCTATCAAGATTTTAAGAATCTTCAAGTAATCAATTAAATAATACAAAGAAGAAGAGAATAACCACCAAATATATACCATATCTCAATGGTTGATTTGCAACAAACAACAACAAGCTCATCAAATCGACATTGTATTCATGCCAGACTCACTCACTAAAACAGTGAGATATATATTTTCATTTATATCCAAAGAGATATATCCATTCTATACCACAGAAACTGACTCGATCGAGTTATGACGGCTCCTGCACGCGTGAAAACACCATCCACCTGAAACGATACTGCGATCCAATGCAAACGACAGTCATCTAGATGACCTGACTACCATGATTCAATGGTCACGACAAATTTATCAATATTACACGTGCAGCTGGTGCTCTGATCATTAATGTGGTAACAGTTATCGCTCAACCGTCAAACTAGTCATTGATATATACTTTCATTATAGAAATAACTCATCATCTAATAGACAGGATCAAGTCAAAGTATACCAGAATTATAATCACTATTATTTTCGTTACTATGGGCAGAGATATCATTCATTTAGTCAACGACAGTTAAAGCTCGAGAACAAACAACTATACGAGTTATCAATAGTTAAGATAAACATCTTGGTTGTACAAGTAGCTCGTCTCTCCAGCTTCTCAGAGTGTTCTGACAGTCAGTGAGCAATGAACAATTGCAACAAATATAATTGGATCAAATGGTCAATAACGACACTGACTGTGTACAAGTTCCAACAAGATACTAGAAACAAATCACAACAGACAAAAAACCAAAAACAAGCAACTTTAAAATTACAGCATTCATCAATTAAAGAAATCTACATATCTAGTCGTATTATATTTATCAGATTTATTCATTCAAATTGATCTGATGTCAAGTTGTTGGCCAGCCAGAGATAAGAATCAATAGGCAATACAAACAAAAAGTCATCTTGATGGGTGCCAACCAAACAAAAACTAGCCATAATCACACGAGAGCCTTTAGGGTGCCTACCACCACCGCACCAAGTCACCAATTACAGCATGAAATTGGCCACCGAAACTGAGATGAGAGCTACCCAATATGGTCCTCCACAATGGGAAACAGGCGTATTTTCCAGCAACCATAGGACTGCCACCAGATGTACGTTCATACAACCACTGGCGTATTACAACTACCAAACCCATCATGGACTCATTGATAATCATTTTAGTGGACACAATAATATGCCTGTCATTAGTGGTGACCAGGAACACTCAACTTGTGATTGATTGCTAACCGCGGCCGAGGGTGTCGGTCACCACCGGCAATAACAACACCAAAGCCAATATTGTCAACAACAATCGCTGTGATATTGAAACAACTCCAAATGAGATGCTAGTCCACAATAGGGCACAATTACAACATTCAGGCAATAGTCAAACATTCAGCAATTCAACTTCGACGGACGAGGCCGACATTATGGACTTATTAATTGCTCGTTCCAATGAGGCCGAGCTAGTGGCCGCCAAACGACTTCAGAATTGATAAATAACAAATCACCTCATCGGCTCAGAGTCATGAACACAGTAAGACAAAAAGTCTTCATTGTCATCAACCACTGACCACCAACATAGTCAAGACCAAATATCATCATCTACAATTAGTGCATTCAATTCATTCATTAGTAGTGGCTCAAATTTACAATCTAATCATTCTACAAAACGCCCCAATCACGCCCATCCTCATTCTAATCAACAGCTGCAGCAACAACAACAACAACAACAACAGCAGCAACAACAACAACATCAGCAACTACTACACCAACAATATATTAGCCGATATCAATCATCGGACTGCGAGAACGATTCGCCCAACTCGGAGAATGATTATGACTTTGGCACGGGCAGTGGCTCGAGCAGCAATGAATCGCTGTATGTGTGGCTTTATATGATTTCAAGTCGGGCGGTGATAATCAATTGTCGTTGTATAATGGCGAAATAATACATATCACGGCAACAAACAAGAGCGGCGAATGGTGCGAGGCCGTCTCGAAGGCCGGCCACATCGGCTGGGTGCCCTCCGAATTACATCACCCCAATAAGTCTTGAGAAACACCCCTGGTATCATGGCCAGATTAGCCGTGACACAGCGGAGTATCTCCTGAGTAGCCGCAGAATCAATGGCAGTTTCCTGGTGCGTGATAGTTACACCTCATCCTGGATCTCGTTCGGTTAGTCTCCGCTATGAGGCCGCGTTTATCATTACAGAATCAACGAAGATAATGGCCGCTACTTTATTACACCCGACTGGGCCTTTGGAACTCTAGCCAAACTAATACATCACCATTCGATGCATGCAAACGGCCTCACCACAACACTGTTATATCCGGCCCCTAGACAGGTGGACCCGAATGCCATATTGAACAATCCGTCGGCCACCGATATTGATGCCTGGGAAATAGATCGCTCTGAGTTGTACTCCGTCAACAGCTCGGCATTGGTCAGTGGGGTGTTGTCAACGAGGCCACTTGGACGAAGCATAATATTTAGGGTGGCGGTGAAATCGCTGAAGGAGGACATGATGCATCTGGAGGCGGAGTTCCTTGAGGAGGCCGAACTGATGAAGGAATGAGGCACCCGAATTTGGTCAATTGCTTGGTGTGTGTACGCGCGGCCACATTTATATTGTAACTGAGTTCATGACAAAAGGCAACCTTCTGGATTATTTGAGAAACTGCGATCACGACCAAATCAACGGTTTTCGTTCTCATGTATATGGCAACCCAAATTTGTTCAGCCATGTCCTATTTGGAGTCAGAAGTTCATTCACCGCGATTTAGCTGCCGAGAAATTGTTTAGTCAGTGACAATCATTTGGTTAAAGGTGGCCGATTTTGGTCTAACTCGGCAGGTGAAAGAGGACGGAATCTATACGGCCCATGTGGGCGCCAAGTTTCCTATTAAGTGGACTGCCCCGAAGGCCTCGCCTACAACAAGTTCTCTTCCAAGTCGGACGTTTGGTCGTTCGGGGTGTGCTATTGTGGGGAAATCGCCACCTATGGAATGACGCCCTACCCGGGCGTTGAACTATCCGAGGGTGTTCTATACGCTCAATTCGGGCCACCGAATGGCTCGACCAACTGGCTGCCCGGAGGCCCATCCATCAGCTGATGCAGCAGTGCTGGGCTTGGGAGCCAAGCGACGTAGCCGGCCTTCTGGGAACTGCAAAGACCTTCTACAGTCGCAATTGCTCGATCCTGATATATTCGATCTCATTAGAACAACAAGAGGCTCTAGACAAAGGAGCATCTGGAGCGCGAACAAGAGCTCATGAAGATGAACAACTTCATCAGCTGCGAGCAACAGCAACGTCGTGATATATCACTCGCATGATTTAGTAAGAAACAACAGCAACACCAACAGCAAAGGTGCACCTCCCCATGAACATCAATTAATCAGCTCGAACTCAGATGATCTACTGCCCACATCGACAACTGGCCAGCTGACGACATCCACCAACAACGCAGATGCAGCTTCAGCACTGCCAAGCAACAAAGTGACTCCATCATCTCTGGTGGGTTCCGCCAATCGGCCTCGTCAACATCGGCCGACGAATGTCCATGACACAATTCGACCCCGAAAGAGTGATCGACGAGTTTAATAGAGCACAAACAACAACGACAACAACAACAGCCGCAAGTCTCATTGGCTAAACGATCTTCTAGCAGTGGAAGTAGCAGCGCAAGTGGTGAGCAGCCACCGCGTCAGATGGGACCGCCAACAGGTGTCTCTGGCCGGAGAGTTGTGCCAATGCCGCCCAAGCGAACTAGCTCCTATCGCGATCCCTCCTATCAAGAACAACTCGACCACTTCCGACCCCATCGGTGATAGTAATGGCAGTGGTGCTGGTGGTGTGGTCAGTTCCGGCAACGATTCGGCCCAATACGAGTGGCGTGTCCGTGTCGAATGCCGACAGTGGCGGCGGCGGCGGCCGTGCTAGTAATGGCAGTTCGTCGTCGACTATCGACGGGTTGGAGAAAATGTTCCAATCATTGAGTCAGGTGAAACTGTCGCGAGTTCCATCCTCGTCTGGCAAAAAGAGGCGGCGAAGTGAGCCACCTGAGCGCGTCCAATAGAAGCCACGAAAACTATCAACAACAACTAAAGCAAAAATAATAATATCACCAGCAACAACCAAGACAAGGCTCGACTCGTGAGAGAAAGACACCAATGCCGCCGACAGTGATGATATGGAGATATGACAGAAGTAGGGAGTCTGTAATGAAGTAAGAGACAATTCTTTCTATCAAAGCAGAAATCTTTCGAGAAGTGATATCCGCAACTTCGGAAGGCCCAAACACGCAACAACAACAACAACAGGTGACTCGCTCCAAGTCTCGGACAATCAATCAACGCACTGCCTCCTGATTAGTATTAATTGGCAACATCTATGGACAGATGGATATGATGATGGCAAAAGATTAGTTTGAAAGTCGTGAATATCAATTGATGTCATGTTGAATATAGAAAACCTTCATGTGGTCTTAATGGTGGAGTTCATCTTCATTATTTACTTGAATGAGGAATCAATTGGACTAACAGAGAAGACAGAGTTAACTATGCACAGTAGATCTCTAGAATTGATGTAACAATAAATAAATAAATTATTTGGCCTAAAAGATGAGAGAGGTTTAGTTTTTACTATGCTATGAAGATGTCAAAGCAGCTGTGTCAGTGCTATGAGTGATGGGAGTTGCTGTGTATGTGCGTATAGATCTTACTGTATGTGTTAGGCCAAAGAGGCTTATCTTATCTGTTTGTGTATTTGGTAGAAGAGTGACATCACACTAATTAAAGTGCTCTTTGATACTCGTAGTTGAATGTTAATTCATGGACTTGCGGCGAGATGGAGTTGCAGTTGTTGGGGCGAGTTGACGCGCGGACGGACGACTGCCCATCAATTAGTGGCAATAAGTTGGCTTCTGAGAATGTCTCGCCTTGGAATGCGTCACATTGGCCTCTATTTGTTCGAGCGACATCTGTTTTCATCTAATTCAAGTGAGTCAGGACGTGCGTATTTGGGTGGTAGGGGGTTAGGGGCCCACCAGGAAGGTAGAGGTGGCGGCGGCGGCGGTGGAGGCGGCTCTTACCTGATTATATTGAAAAACGAACGAGCTGACGAGAGGAGGCGGTGGCGGCATCATCATCATCATCATCATCATCATCATCATGGGAGGCACAAGAACAAGAACATTAGCTAGCCGATTCGAGGCTGGCTGGCTTCGAGCCTATGTTTTGTTTGTCTTGGCTAAATTTGCGCGAGTGAGTCAGCGACTGGATGATATAGAAGAGGAGGAGGCCAATGTGGAGGGACGAAGTAGAGCCAACGTCTGGCTGGTCGCGAGCCATTGGCTGCTGTCGGCGACTAGTCATCGTCGTGTTCGTAGGAGAAGAATCCTCGCCTGGCCCGGCCTGGCTAGTCACTCGATGTGAGCCTGGAAGAGGTGTCACAGGCGGGCGGGCAGGCGATTGCGATGAATTCTCGTGGTGGTGGTGGTGGTGTGTCGCTTTGGCTTCATCATCGTCGTCACCGAAAGCAACTTGCCCGGCCGAGCTCTTCTGCCGCCTGCCCGCCTGCGCTCGGCCCCCAAGTCCTTCTGGGCTCCCCCAATTCAACTAAACTGAATCCAAGTCACACACAAACACACAACTCGTCGGCTGCTGGCTCTCTCTCTCTCTCTCTCTCTCTCTCTCTCTCTCTCTCTCTTTGCGTCTCTTCGCGTGGCCCAGCGACGAGCTCAAGCTGGGCGACGTCGACGACGACGATGACGACAACGACGACGACGACGACGACGACGATGACTCTACTCTATTCAGTGCACCGCCATTGGCTTGTCAGTGTGGCCGCCAATGCAGCAGCCGGCCGAGTAACACAGCGACAATAACAACGAAATCGAGCGCCACTTATAGCAGGCGACGTAGACGCCGCCGCCGAGCAAACTGAGAGAACACAGGACGTCATTTGGCATGTCGATGTTCGTCACGTTGCGCGCGCGAGGCTAAGCGCCAGTGGCTGGCCTGTGCGCGCTGCTGCTGCTGCTAACGAGAACGAGAAACGCCGAGTGCGCGCCGCCCGACAGAGCAGCCAAAGCCGAAGCGACACGACGACGGCGACGACCAGCGCGACGAATACGACGGGCAAGATGATGTGCATGATGATGGTACGATGATGACGGGCAACATGACGACGACGACGACGACGACGAGGATGATGATGGCGATGGTGATGATGATGGGAAGTGTTTGTGTGCGCTTGTTAGGCGACGCGGCAGCAGAAACAGCAACAACAGCAGACTGGTCGACACTGCATCGTTTGCACTGACAAAGGCGGCCGGCGCAGACGTTGAGTTGTGCCGGCGGAGGGCAGCAACAGCAGCAACAACAACAACAACAACAACTGCAGCCGCGGCAGACATGCAGACAGACAGACAGGCGGACAAACTCGCTCAAGTGGCGCTCCTCATGCGATGCGTGTGCGAGACCAGACTGCGGCTCTGCTCTCTGCCTGTGGCTGTGTTGGAGAGACGCCGACCGAGCCGAACAGCAAATGCCTAATGGGCGGCCGGTGGTTGTGGCGGCGGCGCAATGAGATACTCGCCACGCCTACCGGGAATCTCCAGCGCCCGAACCTGGAGGCTCGCTCCAGATTCTAAATTAGCTGGTCAATCTAATTTCCTGCTCCCTCGGCCTGTGCCTCTCCGCTTCCACACTTCTCGTCGGCCAATAATCCAGAGGAGGCGTCCCACTGGCCGGCCTCGGGACTGGCCCAGTGGGGTGGACGTCACATATGGGCCGAGGAGGGCGCGTCGGTGTGCGTCCCAGCTCGATTGCATAGGAATGAGTGAGGCGCGCAAAGTTATGCCAGTCTTGAAGCGCCTTTCAACTTGGCACTTTTGTTGTTTTGCCGGACGACGACGACGACGACGAGATTCAAGGCGATGGAGCCGCGGCCGAACTCTCAGCTCGTGCAATGCAGCTTCCAGTGCGCGCTCTTCGTCGTCGTTCGGTCAGTCACTTGCTGCTGCTGCTCGCCTCCGTCGTCGATTGCACTCTGTTGAGCGCATTTCGCGGGGCCGGCGCGTTAATGGCCGCTCGCCTTTAGTCGGCCCACCATCTTCATCCCCCTCCTTCATCTTCTCTCTCTCTCTCTCTCTCTCTCTCTCTGTGTCTCCTCTTGGCCGACCCAAAACAAATCACTCGACTTGAAGTCAGAGGACAGGAAAGGAGAGGCGACGGCCCTCAGGTCTGTGCGGCGAAGGCGATGTTGGTTTGGCGAACGCAGAATATCGCGCGAACGAATATTGCGCTCATGTCCAGTGCGAGGAGGGCGACAAGCACTGAAATGTTCTACTGGCGCCTGAATGGAGGCGAAAGCTTGCGCGGCGACGGCGACATTAACTCCACTTTGCCGCCGCCGCTGCCGATGCTGTTGGCTGCCCTCCGATTGGCGTTCGGCGGCCGCGGGGGAAAGCAGTTGGCAATTTCAATCGGCTGTGGTGGGCAGGCAAATCGCCAGCGCCAGCGCCGTCGCCAGTGCACTCGCACAACAACATACACGAGCAAACTTTTGTTCTCCCGTGCGCGTTTCCCCGGCCGTGTGGTTCGTTCCCCTCCTCTCCCCACCGCCACCCACTTTCGGCAGTGTCCATCTAACACACACCATACTAATGCTTTGCCTCTTTCTTGGCCGCCACAATTCAACTTCACTTGCTGGTGGTGGTGGTGGTGGTGGTAGTTAAGGAGGCGCACAAAGGCCAGCAGCATTTATGTGGCACTTCGGCGCTTGCAATCTGCTTGTGCGCTCCAACTTGGGCCGGGCCAGAAGGAGGGAGGAAAGATCGCTAATGCTTTGCTCCGGCGCACAACACACACACACACACACAAATTCCGGTCAGTTGACGAGACGATACGCGTCCTCCTCACTGCCCGTCGCGTTTCGTCTCGTCTCATTTGGGGGCAGCAAACACACGCGACTCGAGTGAGCTCGAGCCGGCGAGTAGTCGTCGTCGGCGTCGTCGTCGTCCGCGTCGTCGTAGTCGTCGCCAGTCGTCATCGTGTTCGTCGTATTCGTCCGGCGGCGCGGCCTGGAAGAGCCGTTGTCTTCGTCATTTGCTTCATCATGTCCGTCATTCTTTGTGTGTGCAACTGCAACAACAACAACAACTGCTGCTGCTGTTGCTCTTGCCGCTTGGCTCCTCAGCACTGCAACCGGCTCGGCAACTACGACGACGACTACTCGCACAAACACTTCTGCTTTGCGTGCTGCTTTGCTTTACTTTACTCTCTCACTCTCATTACAGATCGGCGGCGGCGGCGGTGGCGGCCGCCGGCACCAAATCGACGTCGACGACGACGACTTGCAATGCCGCACAAAAATTCTACTGCCGTCGCTGGTGATGCCAAATGCCTACAATGCTTATGCTCAATGTGCCCAATGCTGACTCTGGCCGCTTGGCTGTCTGTTCTCTCTCTTTCCCTCTGTTGCTGTTGGCGCCGCCGCTCCGCACAACACGATTTTGTGCTTCTCAACATTCGCCAACAAACTCGCACACACCATGAGAAGGCCGAGCGAGCGAACAGACAGACAGACGGACGAACAGACAGACAGACAGACAGACAGACAGACAGACAGACAGACAGACAGACAGACAGACAGACAGACAGACAGACGGACGGCAATGGCAATAGCAATAGCAATAGCAATAGCAATAGCAAAGCAGCCTAGTCAGAGACAGGGAAGATTTTTGTTGCGCGAATTCTTCTTCTTCTTCTTCTTCTTCTTTTCCTCCGCCGCCGCCATCCTCTGGCCGCAGCGATCGCCGCCGCCGCCGCCGCCGCCGCTGCTGCTGCTTTTTTGCTGACAACACCAACACACACACGAAACTCGCCACCAACATAACATATTCTCATCATCGCCACCACCACAAACACCACAACCAAAATTCCTGTTGTCATCATCATCTTCATCTTCGTCACACTCATCGTCATTGTCGTCCTTATATTGATTATCTCATCCCAACCACCACCACTAATCATCATAATCAACATAACAACGCCACGACTCTCAATCTTTGACGACCAGAGAGACAAACAGGCGAAAGAGAAAGATTATTATCTCAACAATCACAATTCATCTTCATCTTCTTCTTCTATCATTATCATTATCATTATCATTATCATTATATTATATACCATTATAATAATATACAACCAGAAGATATATTAGAACAAGTGAAAAGACAAAAACAAAAATATATACACTATATTATAAACCAATTAATTAATTGAATATATTGATTTGTCATTGATAATATTCATCATCAATTTCATTATTAGATCAATTATTTGATTTATTACAAGTTTAATATTACATATTGTCATTATAAGAGTTGATTATTACAGTGCAAATCTTATCTTATTATTATTGTGTAATTTTGTCCTAAAAGTAGATTATTGAATATTCATAACAACCAAAACCACCAATTTAACACACCACCACAACCTCAACCACCGACCTCACTCCTTCTCCTGGCTCCATATCCTCCAGAACTAATTGAATATTGTCACAGTCATCCTGATTGGCGTCTCTATATAGTTATAATCACACTAAGTGTTTGTATAAACAATTAGTTCGTTGACATTAACAGGAATTCACAACAGAAGCAACAACAACATCATGTCCGGCAACATGGGCGACCGAATGCTTGAGAATCAATTCCCGGCAAACTCGCTCAGTCCCGAGCAATTGCGACAAATGCAGAATATTGCCGCATTAACTGGACAAGGACTCTTAGGTAGTAATCTAAATAATTTAAATCTTCTCAATCCAATGGCACTACAAAACTTAATTAATCAATACTAGCTGCTAGTAGGACACCACCAAATTTGATTGATTCCACCTCAGTCGATCAACAGCCAGTAACTGGTTTAGGTGGCCTCGGCTCTAGTTTAGAACAGCAACAGCAAGTAACAACAATAACAACAAACAGCAGCAGCAGCAACAACAACAGCAGCAACAACAGCAACAACAACAGCAGCAAATGCCAACAGCATCTCTGCCACCTCAACAAGCAGCAACAACAACAACAGAAAAACAGCCAAAGAAGCAACGCGTGGATCAATCGTCTCCAAATGTCACATTAGGCGGGGGGCGGCATTACGCCCTCGAGTGTTGTTGGCGGCCCTCGGACTGGGCCCGCTCCAGTTCATGCTGGCCGGCCGTTGGTTGCGCTCTTAGATGGGCGCGATTGTACTGTTGAGATGCCAATATTGAAGGACGTTGCAACAGTTGCTTTGTGATGCAAACTCAACTTCAGAAATCCATGAAAAAGTTTTAAATGAAGCAGTTGGAGCATTAATGTGGCATACGATTACATTAAACAAGCAAGATCTCGAAAAATTCAAAGCATTAAGAGTTATCGTTAGAATAGGCTCAGGAATTGACAACATTGACATCAAGGCGGCCGGTGATTTGGGCATTGCCGTCTGTAATGTGCCAGGTTATGGCGTCGAGGAGGTGGCCGATACAACATTGTGTTTAATTCTAAACTTATACAGAAGAACATATTGGCTAGCAAATATGGTTCGCGAATGTAAACGTCTTCAGGGCCCCTGAACAAGTACGCGAGGCCGCAACGGGTTGTGCACGTATCAGAGGCGATACATTGGGTATTGTCGGTTTGGGTCGTGTTGGGACGGCGGTGGCATTGAGGGCCAAGGCTTTCGGCTTCAGTGTGGTGTTCTTCGATCCATATTTGGTTGATGGCGTTGAGAAGAGTCTCGGCCTGACGCGTGTATATTCATTACAAGATTTATTATTCCAATCGGATTGTGTCTCGCTACATTGTTCCTGAACGAGCACAATAGGCATCTAATTAATGCGGACACCGTTAAACAGATGCGGCCAGGTGCATTCCTCGTCAATACGGCGCGTGGTGGGCTGATCGACGAGAATGCCTGGCGGCGGCATTGAAGGACGGCCGCATCAGGGCCGCCGCCCTCGATGTCCAGGAAGTTGAACCATTCAATCCAAGTGATGGCCCGCTCAAAGACGCAGTCAACCTCATAGTGACCCCACACGCCGGCTGGTTCAGTGACGCCAGCTCAGCCGAATTAAGAGAAATGGCCGCCTCCGAGATACGACGAGCACTTGTCAATATACCCGAAAACATACCGGGACGCACTGAGGAATTGTGTAAATAAGGAATACCTGGCAACCTCTCGCTTTCAACCGCAGCCATCGTTGCTAGCTAGCACGGCTTGTAGTTCGGACAGACACGATTAGAAATTCAAAGGAACAAGAAGAAACAGTGAAGTTGGAGTGTGTTGGTGTTAAATGGAATAGACCGATACATAAATAGACAGATAGATGATAGAGAGAGAGAGAGAGAGAGAGAGAGAGAGAGAGAGAGAGAGAGAGAGAAGAGGACCAACACTTCTACAAACCAATTTAAGAATCATTGTCAACAAGATTATCTAACAACCCAAGGCAAATATGAATGCCACCATTGAAACCTGAATATTACGATTGATGAAGAATAGAATCAGCAGAAACACACATTTAAATTGAATTAATCCACTTGACATTATAAGAATCACCACCATTAATATTATTATTATTATTATTAATATCATCCTTATAATTATAATCAGCTCTTCATCGTCAAACCAAAACCAACAACAACCACTACTACCACCATTACATCATCATCAAGTCTTAAATGAAGCACACACATAAACAACACCTACAGAATACCCAAACATTTTCTCTTCATTATTCACATTGAGAGGCACCAATTAGTCGACCAAGCAAATTTGTACAGTGGCCCCACCACCTCAAGAAGAATTAGTTGGAGGCCGTCATGAGATATTAAAACAAAAGAAAGAGAAGACTTTGTCCTAAAAAGGGAACGTAAGAGAGAGAGAGAGAGAGAGAGAGAGAGAGAGAGAGAGGGAGAGAGAGAGAGAGAGAGAGAGAAGGAAGAACTAAAAACTTCCTTATAATAAAATTATAAAGAAACTAAATCGAGAAACTTGATTTCAATTTGCTAATTTGATCCTTGTGGGCTTATCCCAATGGTTTGATACTGTTGTTTTCGTCTATTTGACTCGCTCCGACATCGATTCTTAGACTGCATGTATTATAAGCCACATCAGAGGGCGCCTTGAGTCGTGTCTTGATGGAGGTATCTGATTGTCCAGGTATTGGGCGGGAGTTTGCTTGCTCGAATGGAAGTCGAAAACTTCCTTATAATAAAACTGCAACAACAGAGATGGATCCATACATCTCGTCAAAACTCACCATCAGACAGACATTCACTTTCAAGTATCCACTGTATTATAATTTGAACATCACTTCAACAGTTTGTCAGGTAGATACGAGAGACAGAGGAGAGATTTTCGTAGATGTATTTCCGTTTTCACCTCGCAGGATGATCCCTCGCCCGTGTCGAACTCTCCATAACATGATAATAATGTCCTTGAAACACACAAAATATCATATAGTCCACATATTCACTGTCAATGCCAATGCCAATGCCATTGCCAACTGAAGAATGAATATGAGTGAGCTTATCTCCCCTTCTCTTCAGTTGTCTCCGTCATTTCGTGCTTTCCACATTCGGGTACTTCTTCATCTGCTATGTCACAGTCAAGTTGTTATCTTGAACACTTGGCTGAACTTCAGGCGTCGTATTGTAACGCTGGCGCCTGCCACTTGTTGCCAATCAAATGATGAAGTCCTCATATATTGAGGCAACACTTTTTTCCAATGGCCTCCTCTTGACTGGCATCGATCGGTGAGATACAAACAACAAGTGTCATTGTTGGCTAGCACGTTGAACAATTGAATTTTATTCGACTACGACAACGACGACAACAACAACGACGACGACGAGCTGTTGGAGGACGTGACAACTTCTGGGTGCGCCTGTGGTGGTGGTGTTCATCTCCTTCTTTTCGGTCGTCGTCGTTGTGTTGGTCGTGGCAAGCAAAGGAGAGGAAAGTTTTCAAGATCCATGAGAGACGATACATTACGGTGGCTGTCTACGGGACTACTCGATCGTCTCCATGTTACTTACAACCGGGCGAGATTTCATTTACCAATCAAAGAGTGAGCGAATGAAAGGCGACCAGTAACAATCGAATATAAGATAGTGATTATGGTTTGATTAACGACGAAATAGTCTCAAAAAATCACGAATCAATTGAATGACAACAATCCCCATTGATTTATATCGTTCCTATTCCATAATTAGGATCTAATCAATTGATTAGCGTAACAACTACAGAGGAGGGGAGGCAACCATTACTAGCATCACTACCATTGGATGAAGATAATGATAAGCAAAACAATAATTGTCACGAGATAGCGTCAAGACAAACAATAGGACAAGATTATTCTATCATACAAGCATAATCACAATTCTGGGGAAAAATTGTTCATCGTAGAGATTACAATTAAAATTGATCATCACAGATTGATATGAGCAAGTGAAATCACAGAACGACGACGACCACAACAATTGATTGGAATAGAAAAACATCATTGTGTTGTGGTAGTTTAACAGGACAACAATAGAAGGTATCATCATCGTCATCATCATAATCTCGCAAGTGTCTGTTGTTTTATTAGGCAAGATGGAACGGCCACGACAAGGACGACATTTGACTAGCAACTCTAACAACATCCACGACAGCCCTGAGATTGAAGAAAAGATTAACAAATCAATTCAATTATCGTCGTCATGGCTGTGGGTTGCTTACATTTCCTTCGTATCAATTAACATCATGTCGACACAGCTCACATTGGCCCAATCAACGGCCGAGGCCGCCCACAAAGGCGACATCTCCGCCGCCACAACAACAAGTTGGTCCTCCAACGGGCGGCGACTACGGCGAGATGAATGATGATGGCTCAATAAGTGCCGACAACAGCACCAACTGGCGGTCGAGATCGGACTCCATGCGCAACATGAGGATCTGCCACTGGCCGACAAAGTCTCGATCAATGCCAGTAATGCAATGGAGTTTCTATTGAAAAAGAAACCCTACAGCAAGTATTGGAGTGTGGAACAGAAATGGGACGACCTGTTCAGTCGTTTCACCTCTGTCTCGGGGCACCTTCAGGCAAATGATGATGAAAAACTTCATGCTTGACCTGGAATATTACGCCGACATCACTGCATAAGTGGCCAGTGCGAGCAAGACCTCCGTTTCATCCAAAACTACTTGCAGGCGAACTCGAAGAACACCCGATGGCTGGCCCATGATCGATTCAACAGGTAAGAGGCAGGCCGGGCATGTTGACGGGTAATCTGGCTCACCTGGGCCATGTGGTCCAGTGTATTAAGGTACGGGCGCCCAAACGGCCAACAAATGAGTCCTTTGACGAGCGCTACTTTGAACAGCAAACAGTCGCCTTGGGGGCGAACGATTCCGTGGCAAATACTGTCTCGCCTCCATTCGGCCGGTCCTGCCGCCGAAGCCCAAATTAATCAGTCGCTTCAGCAGCCCCCTCGACACATCGATGCTGTCGAACATCTCCTATACAGGCAGATCGGCTAGCTCCTGAAGAAGCGCGCCCGTCAGATGGCCGTACCGGCCAACGTGCATCAGCTCATTGATCGTCACCATCTGCGCCTCGACCAGATCCCATTCGAGTCGGAATTGTACGAGTACCTGATAATGCAGAGGAACTTCATGTACAGTTTGCCGAGGTATACGGGCGTATGCTATCCGTCGTCGTGCAGTCGCGAGGACATTCGTATGAGCCTACAGAAGACCCTGGATGACCAGCATCAGGTGGTGGACATAGAGTTCGAATGCGAACAAGAAGAATCCAGTGCCTGGCAATGGCTCTCAACCCCGCGATTGATTGCCTATGTTGTATTGATACTATTTGTAGGCATATCGCTTCCTGTCCAGTGTCATTAGGCACATTCTAGTCGATAGAATGTTGATTAAGCGCTCGAAATTGGCTCGCAACAGTAAGATGAGCAGCCTGTTGGCAGAGTCTCGAGCTGCTATCGATGGACAAGTGCGCTGGAATATTGTTTATCAAGACTAAGAAGGCGTCACCCTATGTCGATTGGACGCGAATAGAGAACAACCGATCGAAGCTCCATCGACGCACTAAAAGGCTTCATGACTCTTATGCTAGTCTATAGTCAGATGACTATGTTAGGCTGCCTGCCAGTGCCGTTCATGTGGACCAAGTGGGCCGACGCCATGTTTCCCTTCTATCGGTCCATGGCCACGCAAGTCTTCTTGAATACCAGCATCTGGTCGGAGGTTTCTACATGATCAGTGCCTATTTGATAGCCCTAAAGCTATTGGAAAACCATCGGCCAAGACAAGCGGCCAGGACGAGCCAACGGGCGTTAGGACCAGCCAGCCGAACCTAATTTCATTCGTAACTAAACGATATGTACGTTTGCTTATGCCAATGATTGCTTTCATCTTGTTGAACTACGTCTGGCCTCGACTCTCGCATGGCTTCGTGATGCAGGACCAGGCAAACAAAATCCTCACGCCATGCGACAACCTGGCTGGACCAATATGCTCATGTTCCACAACAACTACACCACCTCAACAGAGACTTGCCTATGGCCCAGCCATGTCAGTGCCACCTTCTTCCAACTACATCTAATCAGTTATCCCATTCTAATTCTATGCTTATACTCCTGAGAGACTCCATAGATTTAAAGAAAAACAAGCAGCAACTCACAACAACCAGTAGATTGTCCAGCTATGGCGTTCGCACTGATGGCCTTATTCATATTGATAGGCTGCCTATATCCGGCCTGGAAAGGCCAGCCAACAGGAGCTCATTGTACCTTCTGATCGACTACATTGACTTTGACAATTATCAAGCGCGTCATCGAGTGGACAATCTTGCCCACATACAACCATCTGGCCAGTTACGCGACTGGCCTGGCTCTCGCCTATCTGATAGTCAAGAGACGAGCCGATTTGGGACAACGGCGCGCCTCTCCATCGTCGTCGTCGTCGTCCGTCCGCCTCCTCCTCCTCCCACAGCCGACTGGAGTGGACAATACATAAATCGCGAGAATAGCTTCGAGTCGGTGAGGTCATCCTCGACGCAGGAGCTCCCATCCAACATGATGGGCAACCAGCAGCCACCACATGTGCTATTCTCCAACAAGAAGGACCAACAGCAGCCTCAACCAACCCAGCATCATCATCGTCTGAAGCAAATTGAATATCTACGCGCCCAATCATCACTGGCGCAACCCCAGCCAGTGTCGACGTCCATCTGGCGCGACAAATGGACGTCGACGAGGAGCTCGAACACCGAGAGAACAACGATCATGACAACAGTGGAATAGAGGAGGAATCTTTCTCGTAGGCCTACTGAAAGAGCAGCCTGGCCATTCTAGTTCTCTTGGTGGTTCTCGTCTCTAGCTGGTTTTGGAATAGATTGGGCCAGCGATGAGCAACCAGCAAACCTTGGTGTTTATTGGCGCCACAAACTCTCGTTTTGTCTCATATTTGCCTACCTTTTCCAGAGACACTTTGCAACCAGAAGAAACTCCAACAATCCCTGGATGATCACGAGATTCCTAGTCCCAATCGGGCGCATGAGTCTGATGCTGTTCTACATGAGTTGGCTGTAGTGATTTGGTTCGATCTGTTGTCGTCGCCGTTCCAGTGGCATCCATCGCACTATTTCATCATATTCGAGAGAAATACAATGAGATCATATTCATGGCGCTCGTCTTGTCGATGTTTGCCTATGGAGCTTTCGAGGCACAATCAAGTGCGCATTCAGTATGCCACCAGACTCGAGAGGATTGCAGGCAAACAGGCTGACAACAAAGAACAGCCCACATTGGAATTACCAACGACAATCGACAAGATCAGTCGACACCATCGAGCCAAGAGGTTTGAAATTTTCTTCCATCCCCCCTCATCGTGAAGATGAGCGAGCAACAACAGCAGCAACAAGTTGGCAGCCAGACGATCAGCAGTTGAGAATTCAACAATTGGACAACAACAACAACGCGATCAATTCAACTCCATGTCAAAACAACTACAACTACAACCTGGTTTCCAATCAACACTTACATCTATTGCAACCGGCACTGATCAATCATCGTCAGCTGGAAAACATTTGACACAGACGATGAGAGCAGCATCGTCCCATCAGGCAGTTATCTAACGGACAGACGCCAGAGACACACTTGTCGCCCTCTGATCAGTACAAGTTGAACGCCGAACTGAGAGCCAATTATTCGTTCGCCTCCATTGGCGCAGTGCGAGGTCAGTTGGCGCCACTGGAGATCTATCGCAACTTGACGAGCGACCCACAGGTGTCACCCGCCCCAAGCCATCATCATTGGCGCTCATGAGATACGCCCTGCCAATTGTTGCCTGTACACCTCAACACCACCAACGACAAGAGACATCCTTTTCATGTCTCTCCCCGTCCGTCACTCTCGCGCATGTCAAGGGTCTGGCCAGAAGGAGTCTATCCGATTGCCTGTCGTGATGGCCTTTAGTGGACGCTGCTCAAATTTGCAGTGAATAAAGTACATCACATCGACGATCGTCGGCTCGACTCCGCCCATTGGTTTTGTATGAATCCTGTCAGTTGATGTTGAAACATCATTCGAGATTCGTTTGATAGAAGATTCATTCAGCCTGCAACTCATCACACAGACACATAAAAACCGACCAAGATTCTAATTAATAATAATCACAATAATCAACATGATGTACTCGAAACAAATGATGTCCCTCAAGACACTCTCATTGGCCGCCGCCGCCGCCGCCGCCGCCAGTATTGGCCTGTCTGGCTATCTACGGCGGCCAAAACTCGAGGCCAGAGGTTTGAATGGCCAGCAGGAGGGTTTCCTTCAGGCAATCAGCCAGAATCAGAACATTCCAATGCCTCTGAATTGCAGCAGCAGCACCAGCAACAACAACAGGCAAGTCTCGATTTGGACGACGACGACGACGATGATGATCGGGCCGACCAGCAACCCCAACCGCTCGCCCAGTCGGGCAGTGCGCTGTATCAACACAACGAGCAGCCAATTGTTTTGGCCGACCGATCAGGCGACCTGAACCCGACCGCAAGCAAACATTACCATCATGGACATGGGGCCAAGGATGGCTCGACATGGGCGCCTGGACGGGCAAGAAGGGCGCCTTTGGCTGGTACGACAAGCACCCAGTTGGAAAGGAAAGTGAGATGTTAAGAAGAACCAGAACAACAACAACAACAAAGACCACCACAACCACCACTCGATACAATAGATATTATGATAAATTAATTCTATTTGCATTAATGATGACAACAAACACCACCAAATTAAATAGAGATTCACTCGGAATAATCCATTCAATATAATTACAATGTAATTTATTTAAAATCTTAATTATCAATTGGTATGAGTCATAGACCGAGTTTGGTCCGGGATGAATGTCTCAATCATCCACATTTCGCTCAATTCAATTATGCAAACAATAGTTAAATCCTGAGTTACTTTAATTCACTCTCTTTTGCTCGTTTTGGTGGATAATTGCACGCAACAATTTAGCCTCACCAGATGAATTCATCGGCAGTCAGTATGAGCATTGTCATGAGCCAGCCCAACTTCATGGCCTCCTCCGTTGTGATTCAGAAGTTTTATACGGTCTGATTCCCAACTTTTTCAGAAAGCTTGCACCCCATCGAAGACCAAATCCAAGCTCAGTTCTGCCAGTGGCTCTTTGCATGGCTTTGATTGGTAGATATCGAGCACGCAGAATCGAACTTTCCACCCTCTTTTCAAAAACACCGCTTGCCTGTGATCTCGTCGTTTTTCTTCTGTATGAAGTCGGTGTTTGGATTGTGTTTGCCAAGTTTCAACACTTTCCTATTGATCCAATCGCGGCCAATTCGACCAATGAGATACCTCGTTTCTTAGATAAGTTAATGGTGGCATGAAAGAGAAGTTAAAATGGCGGTGGTTACATTTCCAGAACTGTAAATCCATCCGGATCTGATCCACTTTCTTGAAACAATCGTTTACTCTAACCTTAAGGCCAGCTTCCCTCTACACTTTCTCTACTCTTTTCTCGCCTTCTGGATTCGCTTTGGCACTCTCCCATTTGCACCAAGATGGAGACATGGTCTCTGAATTACATCCCTTTGCCCAACTTCGACACCTCCAAGAGCAACTGGGCCGCCTTTTTCTCATGCGTGCACCTTCCAGGAGTTCGATGTTGGCCTTGATGTGATCCAAGTTGTCACCAACTGGGCTGTCTCAGGAATTTTATCGACTAGATACTTGATTGAGGCTGTCGAAGTCTGCCACTGATTTCTTCAACACAGACCATCAAGAAGACTGCAGCTGGCCTCGACAAACCAAACGAGCCATAAAAACGACGATGATCGTCGGAAATTTGTTGTTCATGATGATATTCATCCACTAATTGTGTAGGTTAATCGAGATCAGTAGTCTCTTACACTGTATTAGAAATCTTAGGCTAATAATTAGCTCACGCGAATGCTGTTGTTTTTATGCACACCCCATCAGCTACACCAAATTAGACAAAGAAAAGAGAATCGATTGTCATAAATTTGAACTCGTCGATTTGTCTGGCGACACTGTAGCTTTTACAGGACTGCTGGGCCAGCTGGGCTACGTTTCTTATTTAATAGATTGATTAATTTTCAAGGCGTTTTATCAATAATTCCGAAATTAGAATTTTCCGAACTTTCGAGTTCGCCCCTTTGATTAGCACGGCAACGACCACATAACATGGACATGTGTTCGCCGGCCCTCCAGCGCGTGGCTTAGCGCGTGGCTTTGCGTAGGAAAGCCATCGAATTTGGCTCAAATTCGATCTGCGTCAAAGAAGCTTCTCAGGCCAGTGCAAGTGCTAGTTTGGCACGTACATCACTGCCAGAAAGTACGCGCCAGTGCAATAAATCTATCCAACAACAATGTATATGAGTGAAACGCGATAAGCTTGGACTTATATCATTCTTTATATTGAAGTTGGTCGATGAAACTAAAACTAGATCATGTCAATTAGATACATACATATATTAAATTTATTATTCCACCGGAGGAACTAATAGAATAACCCACATTTAATTCGGACTGACGAAGATCGAATTCAGAAATTTATATAATTATATTACACCAAAACATGACGCCTCAATCAACATCAGGAACAAATTCAACATTGCTCAATATCTATCTATCTTAATAATCATAATAACAATAACAATATTGCTGCACAATCAAGAAAGAAAACCTTTCATCCAGGAAATATTGCCGGAGGAACTTCGAATAGGAGGCCTCTTCGAGAGAGGCGAAGAATGCAGCCCTAGCATTCCAGGCTATGCATAGAAAGAGTAAATACTGAAAGGAAATTGTTGCCCAAAACGAGGCTGGTGCCGATCGTTGGGCTATTAGACAAATCGGACAGTTTTGCGGCCTCTCGGAAGGTTTCGCCACATATTACAGAACAGTCTGGTTAGTGTCTGCAGAGCCCCAGTCGTCGAAAGTCATCCAACTATGTCTGATCAGTCTGTTCTGCATGCGGATGCCCCCACTTCGAGACTCGCTGGGACAGTACACTGTCGGAGCCGATGCCTATTCCCCGATCAATCTGGCGCCCCTGCCCAGTGCGCTTGGGTCGAGCTCTCGCGATCTGGTGGTCAGAAAAAGAACTGAAGACGTTTTGCAATCTTGTACAGCGAGCGAGGATTCTCCATGATCTCATCCAGGAAATTCTCAGAAAGCACACCAAAAATGCACTCCAAGAATATAATCGTTAAGAAGGCCCAGAGAAACAATAGTCAATCTGCCTGTGAAGGGTCGGTCAGATTCAAAGAGGACGAACAGAAGCCAGTCGCAGACGGCGACCACTACAACACAAGCTAGACCAAGTTTCAGGGAGATCCTGAAGGAATTGTACAAGTGGAATGTAAAAATATGATCATTGATGTGCCGAGAGACCAAGTTATGACTGTGTTTGTCTCATGCAAACGACGTCAATATGCTGCACGGATTCCATAATAACGTTGCACATATTCACTCCGCTGGATTTGCACACACGTCGACTTGAGTCAGTTCTATCATACTGGAACTAATATCTCGGCCTTTAGTATCATTGACCCGAAGCAGCTTCAAATACACTCCCGACATCCTGACTCAGTGGAAACATGCACCCCAAGTTTTGGGCGACGATTTGAATAATGACACCAAGATAATCGAACAATTTTATCCCAATCAGTCGACCATTTCGGGCAGCACCGTTCTGGAGCCGAGCGATGGCACGAGATCCGTGAAAATCGGCGCAAACTTGACCACCTGGGGCGGCGCTTTTGTTCGATGGCATCGAGCTGGTTGCCCGAGCCCTGATGGAGCTCAACAAAGTTCACACTGCCGCCTAATATCGGAGCAGGAGCGAACTGCAAGGCCCCCAGATTTCCCCTCTGACATCGAGCTGTACACGAAAGTCGTCAAGTGGCAGCAACAATCGAATCATGCCTGGCCGGTGGGTTCGATCATTGGGCGATTCATGTCGATGATCAGATTCGAGGGTCTGACTGGCGAGATTAGAGTGCACGACCGCGGCTTTCGGGCCGATGTTAGCCTCCATTGCACGACCTCACTCCGAGAGGGGCCTGAAGACTGGTGGCCAAGTGGAGCTCGAGCGATGGCCTGAGTTATGTAGGCAATTATTCGAGTGTAATGAGCGAAAACTACCTGGAACTATTGAAGAACAAGACGCTCGATCATCGTCACCCTCGAGAATAGACCCTGCGTGATGAAGGTCCAGAGGCTGGCGCAACAAGACGGGCAGCGACCGATGGGAGGGCTACTGCGTGGACCTGATCAATGAACTGGCCGACATTGGAAAGTTCAAGTATGAGCTGCGCGTGTTGGAGGCGAATCTGCATCGCATGGGGCCAGAAATGAGAAAGGCGAAATGGAATGGACTCATTAGGAGCTTATTGACGGCAAGGCGGACATCTCAGTGGCCGATCTGACGATTACGTACGAACGAGAGTCAGTGGTGGACTTCACAATGCCTTTATGTCGCTGGGCATCGGAATTCTTGTCAAGAAACCCACCAAGGCATCGCCTAAGCTGTTCGAGTTCATGTTGCCACTTGCGCCAGAGGTTTGGATCTACCTGATTACGGCGTTCGTTGTGGGTCACTTTGTTCCCTGTTTATGGTGGCTCGATTTTTCGCCCTACGAATGGCAAAAATCCGCATCCTGCGAAACGGAGGCCGAGGAGCTATCCAACGACTTCACCAGGAAAAACACACTCTGGTTCACCATTGGCTGTCTCATGCAACAGGGCTGCGACATCATGCCCGGCACGCCCTATCCACCAGAGTGATGGTGACCGCCGCCTGGTGGTTCTTCATATTGATTCTGGTTTCTTCGTATGCGGCCAACTTGGCCGCCTTCACAAATGGAACGTATGGACAATCTATTCCAGAGCGCCGATGATTTGGCAAAACAAACGAAGCGGTGCTGTATGGCTGCCTCAAGTCCGGGTCACCCGGGCCTTCTTCCAGAGTCAACTACACCACCCACGCCAGGATGTGGTCGTTCATGGAGTCGCGCCGGGCGAGACTCTGCTCTCGATTCCAATAACCGAGGTGGGGAGCGTGTCACAGAGGGCGACTGCCTTTCTCATGGAGTCAACAACCATTGAGTATACGGTGGAGAGGAACTGCGACCTCAGCCAGGTAGGCTCGTTGCTCGATCAGAAGGGCATGCAGCATGAAAGCCACCCAGCAGGATTCGCCCTATAGGGCAGTGCCGAGCGAGACATCCTCATCCTACAAGAGAAAGGTGTCTTGCATGGGCATAAAGATCGCTGGTGGAAGGAGAAGAAGGACGGAAATACGAGTTGCGAGGTGAAGGGAGCAACTAGAAATCAAACTGGAACAGCCAGTGAACTCGGCCTGGATCATGTTGGGTATCTTTGTGTTGCTGGTGATAGGAGCGCTCATATCTGTCTTCATTTGTCTCATGGAGTACTATTGAAACACATCAAGACGCCTCGTCAGGAGCGCCAGCATATGTTCGTCAGGTTGACTCACGAATTCAGGAACTATTCATGTACTGGCAGCAAGCGACCAGTTCGCAGTTCGTTGAGGTTTCTAATAAAGTAAACTGATTGTGTCAATGTCGGAAAATATACAAAACCGTACACCCTGTATCATTATCCAGTTATTGGACTAGCATCACTATTGTACGTAGGGTCGTCCATACATGCCAAAAGAATATAATCCTAGTTGGCTCGTCTTGAACCCAAACCAGGTCCAGCTGACAGTAGTACTGGCTTGAATCATCGTTAGCGCCTTCACATCATCACATTCTCCTCTTCTTAGATTCTATCCAACAAGAGGCTTGCGTTATGGGCACTGATTGATACACGTATTTCGTGGTGAATGTTGCGCTGATGGATAGTCTCTTGAATAACGATTGCGTCCGAGTTGAATATGATGCTAGCTGGTTTGGTCCGTCGATGCTTCAGTAAAATGCTTGATAGTCGCTAGCGTGCAAACTTGTTCGTGCCATTTGAAGTAACTCTCTCGACGTGCATCTCCGAAAACAATCAGTACCAGTCTAGAGGTGTTTTTCGGTAGCAGTTTTTTCCAGATAGCTCATAGTCGACACTGCAACAAACCTCGCCCGAAGCAGATGGTCTTTTCGCCGGACACAGTGACAAATCTATGGAATTCCATCGCTCATCAACAAGTCATAGCTCTTATATTGGTAATCGGCTTCGACGATGGGCTCGTCAGATCTCTAAAATCAATGGATGAAAACCACCATCGCAAGTAGAGTCAGTCTGATTGCCGGCCCTAGATTGCACATGAAGGCTATAATTAATTTAGACTTGTTTGTTCGCTCCGATGCATAGGCAGAGTCCAGGCCAGAGAATATTCCAGAACCTGTGGTTCCTGGATTCAGGTAAGAGTATATTAGAGGTAATTATGTCGACTCTTTGTTTGCCCAAGACCATCCATCCTGAATCTGAATGGCCGTGAATAGAGGCAACTCGTCGGTACCAGTATGTTGGAAATATAGCGGCATCAATGTGATCCTTTTCCACCAAGTCCACGGCAGGTCTCTTGAATAAGATGTCGAAGCAGGTGAATATACCCAAATCTTCCAAATGGCGTGTCAAAATATGTATGTTCTAAAACAGGTGATTTGGGAAAATGGCTCGATGAACGTATTCCATTTTCTATATCGCTTTATGTAATTGCCCTGGTCATCGAAAACAACGTTAGTATTTAAGCTTAAAATGCCATCCTTTGGGCAATGCTGTCTTATATCCTGAGCTGTCTACAGTTTCTATGTTTGGACTGGATCACATGTTTGTTTGGATCCATAATTTGCTATCACACACATATAGTCTATTCTCTCTGGCAATACAACTCAATCCTAGTCAATATTTCATGAGGCTTGAATATATCCTGCCTTAGCAGACATGGGTTTCTCTTTGCTATCACTTAGTGTGTCTGGGTCAGGGGATGGCCTCGACACACGGAAGATTAGAGAAGGTCGGATCACGTAAAATATTCCATCCTCGGGGAACACAATCAGTTGAGCTCCTATTTTAGCCGCCAGCCAGTGGCCTTCCAAACGATCAAGATTTTTTGTAGCACTCTTTCTACAATCATTTCAGATCTTGGCAGATGAAATTCCTAAAGCTGCAACCCCTGATACATTTCTTCACCTGTCTCTCTAGATTTTGTTGATTGTCCACCCTTCGATACATATCACGATGGCCATGATCGCTGTTCTTTTGCTCATGTGAGTTGCAGTGCTCGTCAATGCTACAGAACCCCTCATTCTGATCCTGATCCGAATCCGGGAAGACTGATGCAATTTTAAGAAACAATATAAGAAGTCTAAATTCAAAGAGCCTCATGTTGTATATTACATCTAAAAATTTATATAATATTCTATTAGGAATCACAATTGCCACAGGACCTGTAAGTGTTATTTTTGAGAAAATTCTGGACGATGTCGATTATTTTGCTGTTCGCACGCTTTCATTTGATTGTTCGCAGTCCACCAGAGCATCGGAACTCACGCATCAACTTTACAGCCTCCATGTCGATAAGAATATGACAGTATTCTAATCACCTAAAACGAGGGCAAACTCAAAACAATTTGTCAGTGTTGTTGTTGATGATGATGTATGTGTCCACGCTGAACTGATCGATTATTTAGGCCATTATTTTGTGCTCACCTGAGATTGATCCCATGAGATCCCATCTTGAAAGTCGAATGGTGCGGGCCGATACGCTTCATTTGTTTCATGGGCTGGATGGAGACACAACTTGTGAGTTGATGATGCATCGCCAATTGCAGGTAGCCAGAATTGAGTTGTTTATAACACTGCCCTCATGGTACTAATTAATTTGCCCTGCGCTACTGTCGCCGGCCGACAAGCAGAATGTCCTGGCAAGGGCAAGGCCTTTGGGTTCTGGCGATTGAGCCTGGAAACCGGCAATGTGACGACGACATGATGCCAGCGACTGCAAAACCAAACCACTTGATGTCCCCATTACTGTGCCTCTATTGCGACCTAACTAAACTGAACTGGATTGGATTGGATCGGATCGAGGATCTAATGGTGAACAAGTCCGAGGTAATTAGAGGGATGAGAGGACGCCATGAACCAATAAATCTTGTTTGCTGTTGAAAATCCAACTGATCTCAAGAATGTTACAATTAAGGTAATCATCGTAGACGTAGATTGGACTCCGGTTCGATTTGACTAGACTAGACTTGACTCGACTTGTTGGCCTGAACTTGAATTGTGGATACTGGCCAGACTTGATGACAACATCAATCAGCGCTGTTGGAGGCGGGGCAGCTTTCTTTGCAATTCTCGCCTTGAGCTTATGCCAGATTTTAAATTATTCAAATTAATTAACATTACACACAGTGGAGAGGTGAGGCTTCTGCTAATTGTTGAGTGTGTCACGTTCCGGCCGCCTTCTTTGGCGCTCGCGACAAATTGTGGCTCTGGTCTCATCATTCAAGGGCCTTTCAAGTGTCATGGCGAAGTAGTGGTAGTAGTTGGTATCCCCTGCTGATCCTGGTGGACGACACACACGACCGGCGGCCAACCTCTAAGGCGACTGCATTCAGTTCAATAAAACAGGCGTGAACCCAAAGCCAAATGAACAGTAGACCATTTCTGTTATCATTTCGAGAAAGAAGGCTACCATCGAACGAATGAGTGTTGAGGAAAGAATGAAAGAATGAATGAATGGTGACAGTGAATAATGAGATAGACGGACGGAGAATTTCCCGTAATGAGAGTTACTGTGAGAGCTTTACACGAGGCGCCGCTGCAAATGGGCGTTTAGTGAGCCATGAGAGGGAGAAAAAGACTGTTAAATAACTATTCCCTAATGAACAACAACAACAACAAACAACAACAACAACAGCAACAGTCTGTGGAGGCTTTACTTTTTCTTTGGCTGGTGTTGGTTGCGTAAGAGCGAAATACTTAAAGCAACAGCCACCTCATTGGGCAACATAAACACGCCTTGTTTGTGCGTGTCTCGAGGCTATTTGGTCTCATGATTACGACACACGTGATGCCCATGACGGCCCAAATGACGTCGGCGCCCATCACCACTGGCAACTTGTTTACTTTTCAGAGTATTCCAGTCCATCCGTCCGTCCGTCCGTCTGTCTGTATTTCCTCTCTTGTTGACTTGCTCCTACCGTCAAGAGAACCGGCGCTGGTCATGGAGTGCGCATGTGAAATTAGTCGGGCCGGCTGAATGCTGAGGACCAACACTCACTGAGACCTCGAAGATGTATCTCTTTCGAAATATTACTTTCTATTGTGTTTAGCCAACTCTATTTGGCGTCGACGTCGACACGACGACGACTATGTGATGATGATGATGATGATGGGATATTTCTTATGATATTTGACGGCTTTGTACACACACACACACACACTTCACGTAATATCTAGCCGTTCCATCTCTCGGACTTGTTGGCAGCCGGCCTGTTCTGGCACTTTTGTCGCCACATTTTGGGTTTGTCTCACATGACACACACAAGCCACCGACGAGGATGGCAATGACAATGGAGCCAACCAGGCGGCGCGGCGCCGTTCTGAGCCGATTTCTGGCTTTGCTTGTCTTTGCTGGAGCGGCCGCGGCCGGCGCCAGAGACGACGACGACGACGACATGCAATCAAATAATAGCCGCAGAGCTCTCGGTTGTTTAAGGTTGCGCCACGACGACGACGATGATGATGTTGGCGTTGATCATCCAAATCTTCAGATACGCGAGTTGGTTATTCTGTCTGTTTCAAGTTGAGCGGAATTGATGAATCGCGTTAGCCGAACGGCCGGAATGATCTCATCAGCCGGTCTCTACGGCCCATCCAAGTCATCCTCGTCGTCGTCATCATCGTTCTGGTCGGCCTGTCCTAGTGGATTCTCCTTCCTGCTTGACCCTCCGACAAACCAGACGACAGACGACGAGGTGATCTCATTTTCAGCTTCAGCCTCAGCCTCAACGAGCAGATCTACAACTCCAAGCCGAGGCTCGAGCGCCTCTTATGTGGCGCTGTCTCTGTCACTCAAATCCAGAGCCCATGAGGCCACTTTAAGAAGTTTCTCAAACAACCCAACTGTAATCCAAACGAGAGAAAGAAATATATTTCAGGCCTCTGTCGCACCAGAGGACGACAATTTGTGTGTGGTGCGCCGAGTAGAGGAGGCCGCCTGTCAACTGGTGGCGTCAGCCTCTTTTATGCCATGAATAGTCCTCCATGTGGGGGCAGCCCAGATCAGACGGGATCTGAATTGGCTGGCTGGCCGGCCGTCATGTTGATAATGATAATAATAACACTCCACACAATGGCATAGCCCCATTGAAGTGTGGAGTGCGCTTGCTTTAGTCTGGCTTCCATCTCAAATCAGTTCAGTTAGAGGCCGCGCGCCAGTGAAACCTGGCCGACAGAGCTCTCGTTTCAACAGGACAATCCACTCAGCAACAGCCCCCAGGCCAGTTTGGTGGCCGCCTCCTTCCGGGCTGTTGCGCCACTCTGCACAGCCACCGCCTCCAGTGGTTGCTCGGTTGGGGCCGGAACGGGAAGTAGATCTGGACGTGTGTGCCCACTGTAGGGCAGGAGAGTTGTGGGCTCCAATCCGACGACCTCTAACAAATTGTTCGCTTCTAAATAAATCAGAATTAGTCGATTACGTCGACCACACATACATTCTGACGCTCACAGCTTGCTTTGGATGATCAATTTTTTCCTCTGTCTCATAATTTTAAAAGTGAATTTTTGGATTACGTGACGCGAAAACGTCGAGTGAATTTGATTGTTGCTCTCGTTGTTGGTGTTGTTGTTTGTGCTGTCCATCTGACAAAAGCCGGCAAAAATCTCGATTATTCGCGTCCACTGCCTTCGACAACAACAACAACAACAATACACATACACATCACCGACGGCTCTTACATTGCCATGCCACCACCACTAAAGCGACTGGACTTTCATCTTTTATCTTTAATCGATGCATCTGATGCGTTTTGCAATCGGCCGGCTTGATTGAATATCTCCTTATGAATCTTTCATGGCCCAACAAAAAAACAAAACATGAAACACGGACATCCAAATGACGTTGTGGGCTGGAAGCTCTCAATTCATTAATGCTATTTTTATGGCTGCATATAATAATGGTGTATGAGAGTTGTACAATTATAAGAGAGGATTTGAAGCCATCAGCTGCAACCATCGAGAACTAATCTCGAGTTGTTGTTTCACCTGCCTTTGCCTGGCCGAAGCCGCCATCATCAACGGCGCCATTTAACGAAATAAGTAATTGAAATCGATTGGGATTGGGATCGGGCCAGGTTTTATCGCGCAAATGGGCCTGCAGTGTCCACTCAATTGTGTTTGTGTTCTGTATGTGTCAAATTTGTCCCCCATCATTTGATGGTTGCGGCAAGTTAAGTTGGATCATCGTCCGGCCGTCTAGTTTGAATCTGCTTGTTGTTGTTGTTGCTGTTGTCCGAGTTGGGGCGTCATTAGTGCTGAACTCTTGTCATTTGTTGTGTGGGGTCCTGTGCTGGACACCGGATTGTATGGACTCGCAGTCGATGTCAAACTAAAATGTAGAAATTACGACAGACAACAACTAATATTCTTGTATTCGGAGCTTATTAGATTCCATTCCATCTCATTTCCCGCCGGTGGTGGTTGTCATGAGAGTGGCGACAGACCAGGCCGTGAGTTAGATGCTGCTGAAAGCTACTATAGAAGACACCATGTAAAGTGTGGCAAAGCTCCAAATTCAAGTTCGAGATTTTACTACTATCCGCCGGCTGAAAGGTACATCCGACGCAATTTGCTTGCCCCCACTGTCAGCCACATTTGGGCCTCTCATTTATTATTATTGCTTTCGCTGCACGCCAGTTCTAGTGGTTGTCGTGTCGGACATTACTGTTGCTATCAGGCTGTTGCGTGGACACCTTCAGGATAACAACGAGCAAGCGGCGGCGGACATTTGAGGACGCACCCAAACATCAGAAACGACGCTCGTCTGGTTGATGCCCGTCGGATGTAGTTGGCTCGTTAGCTACCATCCAATTGGTCCTCCTTCGGACAGGAACCAAAAAACTTGCTCCTCTTTCTGTTCGCTGTAATGCGCTTTCTTTTTCATTCCAACTATCGTGTCTTGAATCCATCGCCTACTCGTGGCTGCTGTTGGTTATTCCGAGGCCTTAAGTGAACCAGATCATTAGCTGGTGGCCGTGTCTCATATTGTTGTTTGTTCGTTGCTTGGTCGTCGACGACGACGAGCGACGACGGCTGCTGCTGCATAACATTAAGTTTGGCCAGCAACAGCCTCATTTTCGGCATGGCTGCCGGGCTGGCTCTCTCGAAACAGAGGCTCTCTTTTGGAGGCCTCAAATGCAAACTCATTCCATTCCATTCAGAAGCACTAATATACCTGAATTGAGGAGTGGGCCGAATAAATTGTTGCTCGGCCGGTGGTTGGTGGCGGGCCCAATGTCGTCGTAGAGATGGCGCGCAGATGGGCTCCGGACAAAGGCCGTTTGGTGCACTACTGTCACCCGGCCGACATCGAACATAACCAGACGATCGAATTGGATGGGATCGAACGACGCAGAGGCAAAAGTTCGCGGCAACCGGCAAAGTTCGCTGATCGAACAACTACCGGGCCGAGAGTTGTGTGTTTGCGCTGTTGAAAACGACGAGACGCACATAATTCGGTGTGCGCGACCGTGCTGTTGCTCCACTTTCGCCATTTTGGGTCCTGCCAACAGCGACCAAGCAGACGTTGCAGTGCAGAACAAAGTAAGGCCTCGCCTGGCCCGGCCCGACCGACCCGGCTGCCGGGTCGGGCCAAAGGCTGAGGAAGCGCACGCACATTCTGCGCGTGCTTTATGGTTACGCGCGTGTTTTACGACCCGACCCCGCAACTATTCCGACGTCCCGCGCTGCGGGCAGTCCCGAGCCCAGTCTCGCTAGTGCCTGTTACGTGGCGTCGGTCTGGCAGTCCCGAATGGCGGGCACGATGAAAGCTTATGGGATTGCGTGTGCGGCAGAGCCGTAGGAGCCCTACACTTGTGGGTGTGTCCGCGCCGGAGAGGAATTTCCAAGACGCAATACCAGAGCAGCAACGATGACGACGACGACCATCTCATTGTGTGTGCGACGTAGGGCCGCCGAGAGAAGCCCGTCTGCTGGAGAAAGACAATGCAATGTGGAGGCTAGTCGATTTCTGTCGACGAAGACGACGGCGAGCGCGCAAGCGAGCGAGCTGGCCGACTGTCGGCAGCGGCGTCGACGGCGTAAGCTTTGGCCTCGCGTCCCGCCTGGCCCTTCCACCTCACTTCGCGTAGAACTGCGGGCAAGCGAGCTGACTGTGGCGCCGCCACTCCTGCCACGAACTGCAATGGGCGAACGGCTTGGCTTTCGGTCCGGGCCTGATGTTGTTGTTGTCGTTTGCCGTATTATTTTTGTTGTGTTGGCTGGTTGGCCTATTCGATGGGCGCTCGCTGTTGGGCTTCATCGAGTCTCTCCCCGCTTGCGAAAGCTGTGCAAACTCGCCCCGCTTTGTGTGCGCACTCCAGTCGACTCAACTCCACGGCCGTGGCCGCCGACCACCACCACCACCATGTCTGTGTTTCTGTGACCGCCGCGCTGCCGCCTGCCGCCAGTTCATTTCAATTCATTGGAAGTGCCATTCGTTTAATGCAGGGAAAGCCGCGCAGAATCGAATCGACTCGTGAGCGAACTTTTTCTCCACAGTTCGATCCCTCCGCTCGCCATCTCACCGGGCTTTGCCCCATGACGCGACGACTACGACGACGGCCATTCATCCATCAAACAACCAATAAGATAACAACTTATTCTAAACTCTCTCATCAAGGTGACGAATATCGCGCCTCCTTAAGCGAACATATAAAAATCCTCAACTATTTTAACCTAACGAGAGACTTACTTTAATTACCATTCTCTATACTGTTCAATTATTCGCCCACTTCAAAAATTCAACTGTACTGTAATCAGGCGGGAGAAATTTAATAAAAGAAAAACAGCCCAATTCAAGGAGGTCAAGATCTTCAACAACACAGGCAAAGATCTACAGTTCAATCCACATTCCCCGACAGCATCTAAACACACAGAGAGAATACCCATATCATCTATTATATAAATATCAGAAACCTACGAAGTATTTTAAATTAAAATCCCAAAATTTATATCGATATTTAATCACAGATTTTACAATACAAGCATCAGCCAATACAAGTAACAGCCAGCAAGAAGCATCGCCTGAATTCCCTGCAGAGAGACAAGTTTAAAGGTGAGTCATAGAAATAACGAGTTACCGAAGCTATTCAATAATGAACATTGTCGGTGTCGTTCAGTAATGTGAAAGGTCATGATTCTGACGATGATTCAGTTTCTCGCGAATTATGATCATGATGATAGCAAACTAATGCCTAACATGATGTAATCGTTTTTACACATTGCATTAATGTTAACTTCCCTCCGCTAGTTCGACAGTTAATTAGTTAGTTAGGTGGAGCTCCCAGGCTGAGGAATGTGCATCATGCGCACCTGATTTGAGCGCTTCTAAATAGCACCTACGTAAGATTTTCATGACACTTGATCATGTTAGCATGAAAAGAAATTTTCACTCGACACTTATTTTCAGTCACAGAATACTTCAACTCGACGAGGTTCACTGTATGGCCTATCATCATTAGAAAACTGCCTACTAGATTACACGCCGACCGTTGGCTTGGGTGATGAGCGAACTCAGTAAACTTATGGGACGAAGAATAGTTACGCTCCATAAAAATTTTAAATATGGATACATTGTTTTGTCAATGTAACACTTTATCCCTATGTTTGTTTTAGAGGCCTTTTCTAACGCCAAGCCCTGTGCGAATCTCGCCGAGAAGCAAGCCCATCGTCATCAACAACAAAACTAACGATCCAACTAACAGACTTGCCAGTTAGCTCGTTAGCTGAACAATATTGTTTAGAGATCATTGGGCTAGGGCCACTGTCGATTGCAACCTCTCGTGACGAGTGCTGGCGTTCTATGCTGTCGTAAATCACCATTAACGTGCCTCATCAAGCCAGATGGGGTTAATTTCCAGCTTGTTGTGTTGTGGTCCCGTCCAATGTTGCCGGCAATGATGAGGATGATGCCGCCGGCCGCTAACGCCCAACATGGTCGTTACCCTTCATTTTACCGTCAGTCGTCTCGATCGTTAGAGATAGGGGGATGGGCGGAGAGTTTGCAAAAGCCGCCCGGAAGGAAAAACCAATTCAAAACTATCGGCTCTGTGGGGCACGAAACTCCCCGACTTCAAATGCTATTGATGTCGCAAGTGGTTTGGTCCTCCCTTCTCTCAGTTTGTGTCTGTTTACTTTGTTTACAGATATCATATAGAAACAACGCCAGTATTGATGATATTGCAGGGATAAGTTGTAGTTTCGTTTGGCTCATCTTTTGAAATTCTATTGTACTTTTTACTCTCCTTTATTCCTTAGCGTTGCTAAATTTTGTTGGCTTCGTTACGAGAAGCTGTCGACGAACTCTCTCCACATGTCTACGAGAGCAAACATTTACATAGCTCATTGTTCAGAGTTGGACAAAACGACGACTATGTGTTTGCCGGCACCTCAATAGACTCATCAGCGGCAATGGTGATACTACAACGACACAGTGTAGCCATTAACCGAACATACTAAAGCAGTCGCGAACTAACAAAATTTTTAGGTTATCTATATGTCATCAAACACAATGCAGGTACACATGAACACAAATATATTTATGTACATCTAAACTAACTCAACCAAAAACAAGATTACAAAGATATCTCTCTCTAATTGCTAAGCTGCCAAAACAAAACGATTACATTAACAACATCAACAAGGGAAGTTGTTTGGGAATGAATGAATTTGTCTTTTGCTTTTATTATAATCATTATTAGAAGTCATTGTGGGCTCATTAATATGTTAGAAGCTGCCTCTTGATATAACAATATCAACTTCACGGGAATTGAATCAATTTATAAGAAGGGAGAACCAATTAAATTATTATCATCATCAACTTTATAAGAGTGAACAATATACATAATCAAATATTTTGTCAACATAAGAGAAGAAAAGACATTATATTCTACTAACCAGAAGCTCTTGCTTATCAAACAATCTCAATTGATGCAATCTTAATCAACTCACTATTAGAGGAACCCACCGACACATCGAGGACATAACCTCATCATCATCATCATCGTCTTTATTGCTTTTGATTGATACATTAAGAGCCAGATAACATACAAGTAAAAAGACATACAACAACAACCATACCAATACGAAGAAGGAAGTCATTTTGCCAAAGTTGGAATACAAACAAAAGTTATATATCGTTATTATCTAACAAGAAGAATTATTGATATATATAAATATATTTGCGATCATTTAGTCACACAATAACGAGCTTTTGAGATTATTGACACCATAATAAGATTGATCCTTATTTAATTCCTGTTAACAATCTAATCCCATTCTATTCTAATAACAGTAATAATCACCATCGATCTTTAATCAAGTAAATAATCATAGAAATAAATATATATATATACAAGATGAAGAAGCAATATTTACTGTACAATATTACAAGCAGAGCTTGCTATGCCTATTGGCTTTATTAGTGCAGGTCAGCCAATTTGCCGGTGCACAGCTCCTGCAAAATATGCAAAAGTTGAAGATACCCAGCGATATCATACCCGTAACAGGTTACACAAAACCTATCAATGTTCAATTGAATGGAAATGCCCATCAAGCCCGGCGATCCAGTTCCGGCAAAGAATTTCAAGAGCATGGACTTGCAAAAGATCAGCTGGGAACCGGAATATTATGATTCGAGATACACATTCATGTTGGTCGATCTGGACCGCAAAGCGGGCTCAAATGGAACACTAAATATTTATAATCAATTCACAAGCATCAACATACCTGGAAACCAATTAAGCTCAGGCCAAATGATTGTTGGCTTTGATCCACCGAATGTCCCCTGTCATCCGAGCACCAAACATCGTCTCGTAATGCTGGCATTCCGACAGGACCAAAATATTGACCTCCTCTCGATGTTGCTTTTACCTCTCCCAGCGCCGTCTGGAGCCCAGTCCGAAGCGAGAAAACTTGAGGCTCGAGGAGATGATCCAAGAGGCATCGGCTCGAATTGGAGGCTGCTAACATATTTCTGGCTATTGGCGAAGCCAATGGAATCTGTAGCGGAAGTATGACAATCCACTCGCTCGAGGGTAGCGTCTCCGACTCAGGTTTCATCTCAATGGTTATTTTCGTTTCCACGTTGGTGGTGGGTATGTCAGATTGAGAAGCTCCCTTTGAGTTGGTCTCTGATTGTTTACTCAAGATCCCAATGCAAAAATGGCCAGCAAGTTGAATCTCACCACCATCCAATCAGAGAGAGAGAGAGAACGAGCGAGCTAATGAGTTGCCCCACCTGATTATTATCACTATTACTATATAATGCTATATACGACCCCAAGCAGGGATGGCGAAACGAGACTATGTTATTGATTGATCAAGATCTCAGCATCATCATCATCATCATCAGTTGCAGCAGCAGCAGCACGAACACCAAACCAACTCATATTCACGAAAGCTTTCGGACAAACTCATCATCACCCACACAAGAGAGTAGCAACACCAATGCCAACAGCATTTTAACATGAAAATGAGCAACTAATGATCAATCTAACAACATTGTTATGATGTTAACTAAACAAAACCAAACCAACCTTCGAACCAAACCAAACCCTAACAATGAGAGAATAATTAACATTACATTTGTCTGGACGATAACCAAGTCGGACACTCTTTTTCTTTTTTCACCCAGACAAATGGAAGAAAAACTCAACAACTGATTATTGTAAAATTGATCATCATCATCAGAAGTCAGAGAGATGTGAATTCATATTAAATAAAAAACAACAAAATAACAGGACAACCTCTTTTCTTGGTGTCTCTCAACCCGACAGGTACAATACATTTCATGATTTTGCACTTAATTTTTTTTTAAATCTGTTATAATTCCTAGATTATTTTATACCAATCAATTACTTATTAATTAATTAAGAGTCACTCAGGTGACTTCTATGATATGGAATATGTCCTGTGATGTGTTGTTTCATTGGAGTCCCTAAGAATTTTCCTGCCATTGTTTAGGGGCGAAGGGGTTGCTTTCGTGGTTCCTCTTTGAGGAACTAGATATTAGGTGCTTGTTGTTGTTGTTGCCATTCTGATAACCAGTGTCGTGCATTTTATCGCCATTCAAAGTGGTTCCACTCTTCAAGCGACCACCACCACCGCAATCATTCTGGTGGTGCTGGTAATTATTGACAAATTGATGACTAACGGCCGTTGGGGCGGCTGTCCCGTCATCAACCTGCTGTTGTTGTTGATATCTGACGATGAGATTGGCCTGAATTGGCGCTGACCTCCAATATCGAGCAGGCAAATGTATTGGTAATTCTTTAGCTCTGAGAATACCTCGGCAAAGAATGACGGCTCGGCATTCAACCTCAGCATGTGTCCGCTCAGCATGTTGATGATATGCAATGTCCTATCCCAAAAGCTCGTGGTTGTCTTGTTCGCATAGGAAGGGCTGCAGGCGGATAGGAGATCTCGCTGCCCATATAGGCATATGATAGATACAACGACGTCATAACAATGGTCTGTAGGTCGTGCCTGTGCTCGATGTCTTCATGGATGAGCTCTCTGAGTAACATGTAGAGAAAAACAACGTTAGCCGGGTTGATGAAGGCAATCTCTTGCCAGCCTTGAACTAATAATGTCCTATCGACACCATGCAACCAATTGACCGCCTGCGATGGTTGGAAATTCTTCAATTTGGGACACTTGATAACCAGAAAATCGCTGAGACATTTCATCAGCTCAGATGTGGAGGCTTGCAAGACAATTGTTGTTTCTGGGCTTGAGGTTGCTGGGGTGAAATGAGCTCCTCGTGTTCGGTGGTCGTCGAGGCTACCTCATGGTTATTGACCATCAACAGTGGCGGCTGCTGGCCACTGCCGGCCTTGATATCACTTTCAGGAATAATAGTATTAGTATTATTATCATTAACTATAATATTCTTGTTATTATTAGGCTGTTGCTGGTTATTGTCAAGATTATTAGTTAATCCGGACTCTATTGTGTCTCAATAAGTCCCTTTGTATGTTTGCAATAGAATCGTCCAATTGAAGATTGTTTCGTTTCAAGTGGCTACGTAAGTCGTTCTGTTGTTCATTGTTGGTGCCTATCGACCTAACCTGATGGCTACTCAGACTCGTTTCAGCCGTCGCTTTGGGATGGGCAGCTCTCGGGGAGTATCGAACAGGTTTCTCTTCGACTTGCCTTTCACTTGATGCTGGTGGCCAGACCTTCTGAGTATCGACTCGGCGGCACTGCTGGCAGTATCGTGGCAACTGTCGGAAGTTTGTTTCGACGTGAGACGGCCACTACGGCGTCCAGTTAGCATGGCCGCCTGGGTTGGTATAGAGTTCTCGTCGTTGAAAGAGGCAGTTTGTTGGTTTTGGTGTTGTTGTTGTTGTTGTTGCCTCATTGTGGTACACGTCAGCTAGAATAGTGTTTGCCGAACGAAATTGGTGACAAATGTTGTCGCCTCCACCAATTGAGTTGTTTCTAATAATCGAGCCAGATGGATGGCGCTGTTGCTGTCGTTGGTCTAGGTTATTGTAGTATTCGTTATTGCAATTGTGAGTAGGAAAAATAGTTGCTGATTGCTGCTGGTTAGTGGGGAAATGTTGGGATTGACGAAATTGGTGAGCTAGTGGGCCTGATGCGTCACTATATTCTTGCCGGTGGTGGTCAAATAAGTGGCTGGCCGAATGTTGCTTGTTGGTGGTGATAAATATTGTTGGCTAGGAGTTCATTATCTGCTGGATTGGTGTTAGCCGCCGGCAATAATTCAATATTTTCATACTGGCCGGCAGCGTGCCATTGTTGTTGTTGGTCGTGAATAAGAGGATGATGAAGGTATTGGAGATGGTGGGGAAGATGATGATGATGATGATGAAGGAAGATCTTGGAGTTGCTCGTGCCGATGTTGCGCATTGCCCGCAATGTATTGCGGCGGCGGCGGCGGCCGCCGCTGCTGCTGCTGCTGCAGTGCCAGTTGGAGCTGCGCTTTTGAAATTGCAGCTGCTGCTGTTGCTGTTGCTGGTTGTGGAGATGCGACGAGCGCATTGGATGAAATTGAAGCGAACGCCGCAAGTGAATATGGTCGAGCTGCGCGATGGACCTCGTTCGCCACCAGTTGGATGGGTCCACTGTTTCTTGGTGCTGCTGCTGGTTGCGCCGCCGACTGTAATTAAACTCTTCCTGGTCATTCTGGCCCGCCCCATCACAGCTGACGTCGTGTCCAACAATGGTGTGTCTTGGTCTCCCACCAACAGTCGTCCATGCTCGTCCACTTGGCGGCTTCCATTTGTTTCATTACTACCACCACTACTGAATAGATTGAACCCAGCATTGTAGGTTGTACTGCGAGGAAGTAGAGATTTCATATTCTCCTTCTGATATTCACTATGATCCTCTTGGTTGTCGTCGTCGTCGTCGTCGTCGTCGTACGTGAACTGGCCTTCTCTCGAGGGCTCCATCCGGAGTGCGTTCATAGGGAATATTGTTTTGCATTGAAGTAATGTAATCATCATTTGAAGGTCGGCGGTGGCGAGATATAGCGATGTGGATAATGTCGAGCCAGCGTTCGCCTGGCGCCCATTCATTATGACATGTTTTTCTTGATTTGTCATTATTTGCCGCTCACTCAGTGCGTGCCGCTGATGATGCTGACGATGGGACCGACCTTCTCGTGGTGTCGTCTTGCGCCCAGTCATCCGTTTAGGGGTCCGTTAAGGGAACTATCAATGGGACGATTAGACGAACTAGAAGAGGAGCCAGACGTTGAATAGGACGAGGATGCCGATGATGCCGATGATGATGATGAAAAGGAGGCGGAGTAGGAGGCAGATGGAAATTGTCGACCATTCAGGACTGAAGATGTGTCTGTATGTCCCATCGGCCGTTGCCTGGTTTGCATTGAACATGAGCCATTGTTATTTCTAGTGGTGTTGTTTAGTGTTCATGTCTGCTGCCAGGTCAGAGTCGAGGTCCGCTTGAACCAGCTGGGCGAAATTGATTACGTTGCTTCTGGGCAGCTTCTGTCTGGGGGCCGGCGTCAGCTGAGGTTGGTGCTCGTCCGGCTGCTTGTCGAGCTCTCTGAAGCGGCGACTGGCAGAGATGGCGCCCGACGACGAGCCAGTTGAGGAGGAAGAAGACGACGACGACGATGCCGATGACGTGGCGGGCGAGTCGAGGCCGCTGAGGGTGCCTGTGATGGTTGTGTTGGTGGGCAAACTCGAGCGATGTTCTTGTTGATGTTGCACATCATTAATTGTCGTTGTTGTTAGCTTGTTGTTGTTGGATTTGGAGTTGTTGCTATTTGAGCTTATACGCTCGGCGTCTCGATCATTGATTGACACACTGAAGGAGGAGGACGACGATCCGGAGGCGGAGCTAGACGAGGAGGTCGACGACGAGAAGCTCAGGTGCAATTGTTGCCGGAGCCCGCCTTAGATGGCTTGGGCGGCGCTTGGAACGAAGCCCGCCGAGGCCACCTTGGCATTATCCGATTCAGTTCTGTGTCGCTCTTGTTGCTTGTTGGTGGTTGCAATGTCGGCTTCGTTGCCATCTGCGTGAGGTTTACGAGGCACTAATTGGTTTGAGGTTGACGAAGAGGACCCTGACGGCGACTGGCCCGACGTTTGTGGGTTGGACAAAGATCTCGAGGATTGGCGGCAGCCCAGCTCGCGTGTTGAGCCAGCCATTTGAGGCCGCCCATCTCTACTGCTTCGATGTTCTTTTTGTTGTTGTTGTTGTTGTTGTTGTTGCTGCTGCTGTTGTTGTCGAGATATTCCTCCTGTCTGAGTCCAGTTCGATGGTTTCGATGCCTGCGGCCGATCCTGGCAAACCAGCTGACCAGTATTTGGGGCAGTCTCTTCTTCAGGTGGTGCTCGATCGACTTCCTGAGTCTCTTGACGCGCTCGCTAATCAGTCTGGACTTGTTGTTGTTGTTCTCGGCGGACTTGTCAGGCGACTCTGACCCCTTTCCCGGGTATCCCATTGTGCTGGCGTGCCTCTCAAGGACGGCGTACCTGGAATCTAGCAGCTCGTCCTCGTCGAACCTCTCCGCTTGGATGGCCGCCTCGAGACGGCCCGCCCAGAATGGTGGCGGCGGCGGAGGCCTCTCGGGCGGACGTTGTCGGCCTTCCAGCGAGCTGAACTCATTGTTGTCGTTGCTAGGACAAACGCTAATATCACTATTTGGCTGGTCAGCACCAGCAGCGCACTTGCTGCTCCTCTCTGCTCGTTGTCAGTATTTCCAGCTGCTGGTGGCGCTCTATTCGCTCCTGATGAATATCGGACACATATCTTCGTCGTCTCAGCTTGCCCGCCACTCCCGTTCAGGTGCAATCTGACCAGCGACAGCCGAACGAAACTGCCGACGCGTTTCTTGAGGCTCCCGCCGACTGGCCGCCGTTCGTCAGGTGTCTGTGGGCGGCCATTGGCCAGGCCGAATCTGTAGCTATCGTTGTCGCCGGTGACTCTATCGTTGTCGTCGTCGTGGCCACTTTCGGGCTGCCGATGCCTTCGTCGACCTCCTCCTCCTCCTCATCATCATCTTGTTTTGAATCTCGACGACGACAAGAGACGAGACGAGCCGCTGAGCTGAGCTTCTTCTTATGCTTAGTTATTCTTAATTAGTGTTGTTTTAGTCGTTGTTCTTCTGGTGTGACAAATAAGCTTGAATTTACTAACGAACAATATCTAGTTCCTGCCATGTTTCTTTAGTTTGTGTATCCTCGAGTCGTGTGAGCAAATGAGTTTAGGAATCTATTGTTGTTGCCGTCGCGAGGAACAATATCAATAACAATGACTGTGATGCTGTCCCGTCTGATTGAGTGGATCAATATTTTCATTAACCTAAAAAGGGGGATTGAAGTAATAGTAGTAGACAAGTTGTTGTTGTTGTTGTTGTTGTTATGATTTTCTTGTTAGATGGCCCGCCAAGCGTAGGCCAGAAGCACTGAATGGGGCGAACAAAGGCCGAGCGAGCGAGCGAGCTGGCTCAGGTCGCGAGCCAGTGGTTATGGCGATGGTGATGGCAATAGCGCCGCCGCCGCCGCCGCTAAGGCCAAGGAAGGCGCGCATAGCTCCTGCGGGTCGCCCGAAGCGGCGCCAGTGGCGGCAGCAGCTTGGCGCGCGAGCTTTAACTGGCAGCCAGCCTGCATAGGGCGCTCGCCAGGCTCGACTGGGCGCGCTTCTCTTGTGGCTTGCAGCTCCTGGCAGGCTGCTTGGCGCCCCATGCGCTGCAGCAAGTGGCTGCTGTCGACGTCGTCGCCGCACAACAGACGACACCGCGCGGAGGGAGGCACACTTTCGGGCCCCAGCACATACTGGCCAGTTATGCCGCCAGCCATCTGATACTGTATGTCTGCCCGTCTGTCCGTCTGTGCGCGCCAGATGAGATTATGGCTGCCGATGACGCAACTCCTCTGGCGCGGCCCCAACACACAAACACAAGCAAATCGACTTGGCACACTAACAACAAAGTAGCCTCCAAGCGAATTGGCCCCTTCCGCAAATGGTCGTCGTCGTGGTTGTTGTTGCTGTTGCTGTTGCTGTTGTTGTTGTTGTTGTTGTTGTTCGTGAGTTGTTATTTACTTTCATTCTTGCTCGGCCGGAGAGCTAAAAAGAATCTCGTTGTCGTACGTCTGCCTGTACGAGGACAACGACGACGACGACGGATAGCCCACTTTTGACATAAGCCTCCAGTTGAAGGCGGCGCTGACAGTGGCCACTGGCTGTCATCATGTGAGAGCGGCCAAAAAAGAATTGAGTCGGCCCTAATCGTCATGTCATCCAGTCGGCCAGGTTTTCATTCCAGACGAATCCAGCGCCAGTTCGGACGGGCAATCTGTAGGAAGTTCAGGCAAAATAAGACGCAAAACAAACATGGAATTAACGACAAGATGGCAGGTGAACCAACGTCAACCAATATCGGGTATATTCTATATGCTGGTCTTCGTAGCAGTGCAGGTGGTTGTTGCATCAGTGACGGGTAACAATAATATCATCGCCAATAGTGGCCGCGAATATTCGTCGTCGTCGTCGTCGTCGTCTTCGCTGGCGGCGGCCAACTGTTTTCGAGCGGCCGTCTACCAGCATTCGAGGATCGAAGTGGCCCGCGAGCAAGGCTGCCAGCTAAGTGCACGGCTAAACTTGACGTATACGAGCGGGCAACCAGATTGGCGAGCCAAAATGGGGCCAACATAATTGTCCTCCCGAGGATGGCCTATTCATGGGCTCCAAGTCATTCATGCTGCCTTGCCTGCATCAAATAGCCGATCCGGACGAGCCAAACGACGATGACGACCGCCAGCATGGGAGGCGCCGAAGGATCAATCCCTGTTTGGATGACGACGACGGAGATGCTGCCAGTCCGATCATGAAAGGTTAAGTTGCATGGCGCGAGACAACAACATCTATGTGGTGGCCAATTTTGGCACGAAGGAGGAGCTAAAAAAGGCTAAACGAGGCCCAACAAACAATACAACAACTACGACGAGGACCAATATGACTATGACGTCGTCGTCCACTTATCTTATGCTCAACACTAATGTCGTCTTCGATGCGGACGGGAATTTCATCAAACGATATAGAAAAATATAATCCATTTATTGAGGGTGTTCGAGAAGGCGCCCCAACTGGAGTTGGCCTATTTTGATACGCCGCACATGGGCCGCCTCGGCCTGTTTACCTGTTTCGATATCTTGTTCAAGAGGCCGGCGCTGGAGCTGGTGGAAAAGTATCACATCAACAGCGTACTCTATCCCACCTGGTGGTTCGACAAGCTACCCATGCACTCGGCCCTCCAATACCAAGCGGCTTGGGCGGAGGCTAATGGCGTCAACCTGCTGGCGGCCAACCTAATCGTACCTGAACGCGGCTCAGTCGGCAGTGGAATCTACTCGACTGGCGGCGCCGCTAATTCGATTTATACTGGCGCCGACGAGCTCAGTGCGAAGCTGCTCCTGGCAAATGTGCCAGTAACAAACAACACGGAGGCCACCTGTTTACAGGACCAAACGAGCCTCAAGTTGGACGTAGACGCGACAGGCACCAGCAACGGCCGCCAGACAACACCAGTCTACAGGCCTTATGGCCACTTCGACCTGACTCGCAACACGACGTGCTGGCTGCCCTGAATAGTAGCCGAGACCATCTTTCACTTTGTGCTGGTAGTTTTTGCTGCCATTTGAGTATCAAGCAGAGGGCATAGTGAATGATGGCCTCGTCCTGATTGCCAGGATGGGCCCAACGTGAAGTTCGGATGGTGGGAACAGGTGTGTTTGTTGGCCCAAACCACGGGCACCGACGCCAGCCACGGAGCAGTCGGACGGGTCTCGTTCGATCTGGAGGGTCGAGTGGAGTTTAGTCATCTGTTAATTAGTGCCAACTTCACCACTAAATATGTACTTCCGATGGCCAGTCAGAGTTGTCTCCAAGCTAGTGTCTCCGAGGGATCGCCACTTCCATTGCGTTCAACATTCGTCCAATGAGTCCATCATTTCAGATTGTAAGCACGAATTGTTGTCGGCCATGACAATCAACTCGTTTGGGTTCTTTTGCACGCCAATTCGAGAAGGACAATTTGATAGCTGATTTATTAGGTTGATATATAAAATAAGTAGTACTTGTTGATTGCATGCTCCAGTCTTGCTCTTTGAGATATCCTTAATTTATTTACATTGAAGCTGTCTCATTCATCTTCATCTTCTTTTTGCCGTATCCCAAACCGAATCCACTGAGAGCCCCCATGGACGCCCTGGCCGAATCCTGATAGTATCCTTTAGCGCCTTGGCCGCTGTGATGGTCAGCAGCGGGTCGATGGGCGATATTATGGGCTCGTGTTTATGGATGATAGGGATGGGCAGGGGCAATGGGATTGGCAATGGAATCATCACCTTCTTGGTGGTTGCTCAGAACTGAGGCCGCAATGGCCAGCTTCTTGAGGGCTCTGATTTGTTGTCTTTTGAAGGCGTGCGAGTTGGTTTGTTGTGGAAGTAATGTGGCCAAGTAACAAGAGGCTCATTAGCACACCCAATAGATTTATGTGATGGGCCATCATGTGAATGTTTGGTTGGTTTATCTGATTTGTTGCTCTGTCAAATATTAACTGTTTAGTTTTGGATGTTCCTGATTCATCTGGCTACTATAATGAAATCAAACAAAGACATTCTCACCTCGAGAGTGGTCGCAGGGTAGTTCCTCCACGGTTTGGTCTAATCAATCAATCCCATAAGCTCGGCCCCTCCCTCCCACCTCATGTTATTCTTAAGGAGAAGTGAAAATTGAGTAAACAATTATAAAGATTGTTGTGACACTCTGTTAAGGCACAACAAGTGCCTTTCGACACTCGTTTCGCGTTTGACATGGGAACCGTAACGGTCGCTGGTAGGTGGCTTCGACACTTATTCAACAATCCAACTACCAACTACTGGCAGTACTCGAGTTTGTCCAATGGCCTGCAGCAAAGGCGAATATTCACAACTAAAACAACAACAACAACTGACAAGTTCGAGCTCTTGTTCGTTGGTGAACTATGGCCAGGAACAAACATATTCTAAACAATTATTATTCATTATCTCATCGACTGCAGTCCGCAGAGATTCAATGAGTTTGTTTTTCTTTCCGGTGGTTCACATTCACATTCTCAAGATCAAGTTTGTTGAGACAGAAGTGGTGGTCATGTTTAGTCTTAAGGTTGCAACTCGTAAACAATAACAACAACAAAACCATTGGAATGAGCCTAAAGTGAGCCGCTTTGTGTAGGCTTCTGATGATAGCGTTAATTTGTGTTGTCGGTACAATGTTATGTCTCTCATGGCTCTAACGAGTGTCGGCTGATTCGAATCAAAATTGCTCAACTTGAACATGAACAGTTCAATTCTTGGCCTTTGTTTCCGAGTCTATTGAATACATACACAAAGCTTGTAATAATCAATTAATTAAGAGAACAATTTATTTGATTCGCTAGAAAATATCCCAATGCCTTAATTCGTCAACCAAAAACAAAACTATAAACTATTAATAGAGCTTCTTCTCTCTCTTGTCTTCCTCGAATTTAGTCCTGAACTATTCCATGTAAACTCTTTTGACATTGATATTCCATTGCAGAAGAGAAAGCAACAATATCTTCCATCATAAAAGTCCATTCATCTTATTGATGTCGTCGTAGTCGCTGTCGGCTCACCTAGACCACATATGTGAGATGGACGACAGTGACAGTTTGCGTCTGAGGCTGGCCTTGCTCGACGACGGCTCGTTCGCATACCTGGAACCGCCATGGATGGTAGGTCTGGTTTGGTTTATGTAAATTCGAGAATGTCTCAAATGGATCATCTGGGGCGTGCGCCTTATATTGTTGTTCGACCTGTAGTTGTTGTTGTTGTTGTTGTTCTGGGCCGTAGTGGTCACGATGATGCTCGTCCATTGTCGTTGTTGTACCTGGTGCTGCTGTAATGGCTGTGCGCTCTGCCTCCAACTCGGACGTTCTTCCATAGACCTCGTGGAATCTATCTCTATTCAAATAGACAATGTCCACCTCGTCGTCGGAGAATTGGCTCAATAATATCTGTTGAACTTCCTCGTCGCTTCTATTGCACAAGTTGACTCCATTCCATTCGATGATTTGGTCGCCTAGTATTGGGATGTAATTACTGATTAGACTACGTCTTCAACCCAAACCTGATACCACTTATATCCTCCGGAGAAGATAATCATCAGATCAGTTCAAGCTGTGCACTCACCTTCGTGGAGCTCCATCCATCAAGTAGACATTACTACCTGAAAGACTTCCGTCACAAATGCACCTGAGCCCACGATGCATCTGTTCACTTTATCATATAAGTTTGGCATTGCCTGTCCGCCAGTTATTCTCACTCCAATACCATTACCTGTAGGGTGACGTGTTTGAGTAGTCAACTACGAGTTAGTATGTAGTCGATGATGATGATTGACTCTCGTCGTTTCCTCGGACATGAGGTGTTATAGCATGCAAATGTTGTTCTAAAAATCAAAAAGGGAGCTCGCACGATGTGTATCTGACCATATTAATTAAGGTACACACAATGAGCGAGCTTGCGATGTGGTGCCTACCTATTCTATCTTTGGGGTTCTTAAGCTAAGTAGAATGCGTTTATATGGATGCGGGTATTTAGTTTGAAGGCAATCAATGGGCGCTTCTCGACTCGGCAACGTACTTATTCTGGTTCTCCGTCCGGAATCTGTATCCGATCGAGTTGAACTTGGGCCCATTCCGTATTATATCATCCTATTCCCCATGGAGTAGGGGTGGGGTGAGGGTGCGAGTTTAATTTAAATTGACAACAATGTAGAGAGTGTTGTGTTAATTATGATCTAATTATTGTTATTGCGCTTGCCAGCTGTTTGTTAGACAGAGACTGGCACACAAAAGCAGATGGACTTACCTTAGTGAAGGGGCAAAGCCACTGGCCGGATTGGGCCCGGAAGGCCGACTGAGGTCATTATATTGGCCGTATTGGCTGTCGTAGGACGACTGGTCGCGGCGGTCGCCCGTCGATGCGGGCTGGTCCAGCTGGCTGAAGTATCTGCCGGTGGAGGCCATCGGCGAGGGCCTCGAGTCGAACGAGTTCGAGGCCAGTGCGCCGGCTGCTGTATTGATCCTCTAGATAGGCGGCGGCGATAGGACAGCCAATATTATTAGGTCAGTGGATTGTCTTTATAAGTCATATAAACAGAATCTTAAGGGTGTGCTGAGCAAACAACAGCTCTGTCTCGGCAGCATATTTACCTGGTGTCAAGGTCGATGGATCCATATTGAGGTTCCTGAAGTTGGGCCTCGACAGGCCAATCTGGCTCTGGGCTCTGCCACGATTAGCATAGTCACTGGTCAACCGAAAGACAATGTCGTTAAGTCAATAAAAGTGTTGATGCAAATGACTGACTGCGGTACATGTGGACGACAAAAGGGGACTTACCTGGAAGGTTGATAACCAGAGCCGAGCGGCTCTAAACGGCCCAAAGGATAGGCCGTCGATGCCGCCGCCGCTGCTGCCCCAGTTATGTTGTTGTGCCGGCGCCGGCATAACTCGAACTGTTCAGGTGATTGAGATAAGGAGCTCCGGTGGTGTTGAGTCGTTGGTCCATCAGACTGGTGGCTAGTGGTGGTGGTTGTTGTTGGCCTTGCGATAGTCTGTATTTGGCGCTGTTGTTGTTGGTGTTGGTGTGATCGGCCAGCGTTGGGTGATGATCGAAGCTGCGATGGGGAGATAAGGGCCGAGGCGGTGCCATCGAACGAACCAGTGGCTGGATATCGAGATGAGAACTGCTGCTGCCTGCTGTTGATGCTGGACTAGACTACGTCTGTTGTAGTTGGCGGCGCCCAAATGGCGGTCGTAGTAGGGGAGCCTCGCGACAAAGGCGCGTTATCTTGGAGCTGGTTTGACATTGAGCCGGCAGCCAGTGACCGGAACTGCTGGTCGCGCGATATCGATGGGTATTGCTGTCTTAGGGCCGACTGCTGCTGTTGCTGGCCAGTGGATGCCGACATACCGACAGTGGCCGTTGAGGAATAGGGGCCGCGCGGGTCGATCGCCTGGTAGCGGCCGGACGATGCTGGCAGTCCAAGGCCGGCCAGAGATCTCGACATAGAGTCGTCTTCGTGATTATTGGAATAGCCTGTAGGCTGTAGGCCATACAACAGATTGATCGGCCGCTGCTGACATTCCAGGGATTCGAGGTCAGCGAGGAGCCCAGCCCAAATTCACCGTCACTATTTCTCCTGTAGGAGAGGCCCAGTGATGAGGATGCTGTGGATATCTCGAGGATTGTAAAAGACTGGAGGTGCTTCGGGGCGCCTACATTGGTTGTTGTTGGGGTGACCGTCGTTAGGTGACGATTTGGTGATGATGACATGAATCCACTGCCTAACTGAGACCTGCCAAATTGATCGTTTTGGGAGCCTCCGAGCAAGGACGATGAATGGACAGATGTTTGCTGTGCAAATCGAGTCCGTTGTTGTAGTTGTTGTTGTTGGCGATTGTTTCTAATGCTCGCAGAGCTTCCATCGAGTCCATAATATCCATCAAGATTACTTATCAACTTGTCCAATTCCGGGCGTCTCCTTAACGTCTGAGATATTGTGATGGTGTTGTTGGTGCTGGTGCTGGTGCTGGTGCTGTTGGTGTTGGTTTTGGTGTTGAGGCGAATTCTTTTTTTAGGATAGAATTGCCGTAGGTAGAGGTGAGGAACTTGTTGAGGTCGGGATTGTTGGAGGCGGCCTCGTGCGATCTCAATATTGAACTCCCAGTGGTGGGCTGCAAGCTGCTCTGCAACCTGTCGACCCGAACCTATTAATTGTTGGATTGTTGTTGCCGAACATTGACCTGCCACCTGCTAGCGGCGGATGGTCGATGGAGGCCTCGCGACCTGACCGTTGATACTGGGGTCGTGGTGGTCGGCCTGGAGTGGCCTGTCGAGGATGGATTCCGGAGTGGAATGCATGTTGGTCAATTGAGTGGATTGGGCATTGACACTGGTCAAGAGTTTGCTCGAACAGCTGGCCGGTGCCGCCTTCTGGGCTTGCACCATCTTGCGCACCATCGACGGCGTAATTGGTACGGCGTTCTGAGGCGGAACGGGCAGCCGCTTGCGTTGCGGCGCCGTTGGCCGCCGTACTCGCTGAGGGTTTCGGGCGACGAGGGCCGGCCGCCGCCGCCACCCACCACTCGGTGAGGCTGGCTGTCGGTCATGTAGCCACTGTTGGCTCGTTCAAGCAAATGATTGGGTGAGTTGGTGACCGACCTCGAGCGTAGGAAGTTGGCCCGCGAAAAGTTGCTAATTTGATTCAATGGTTGCTGCTGTTGTTGGCTCGATGGGCGCCCATTGGCCAGTTGATGTTTGAGATGCTGCTGCTGCATATGATGCAACTGAATGGCAGCAGCAACTGGCAATGGCGACGGAGGCAGTCCAGTGGGTTCTCGCCGGCGAATATATCCTCTTTGCGGTGGTTGTTGGTGTTGTTGTTTTGATAATGCATGTCGGGGCGGCCGACGTTGGATGGCCGAGTGGCTCGACGAGATGAGGTCGGCGTCCGAGTCGGTGGTGTCTGTCGGGGATTGCAGTAGGTCTCGGTTGTACCTAGGCGATGGACGCTGCTGGGCGTTTGGGTTGAGGCCAAGTGGGTGGACTTTTTGATTCCACTCGACGGCCTAATATTCTTGTTGTTGTTGTTTATATCACGTCGACCTCCGATGGGGACTCAGTTTCATTGTCGTGCGAGGTGGGAGTTGGTTTGCTTACCAACTTGGGCTGCCTACTGGCGAGAGTAGTATCCCTGACTCGTCGGCTGAATTTTGTGCATCATACGAGAATGAGGTCGACTTGGTGGACCCAAGCAAGTTCTTCTTCTTGTCTTCTCCTTCTCCTTCACCTCTCGCCGTTCGCCGATGCATTTTCTCTCATCAAAATCGTCATCGTTGTCGTCGTCAACATCCTTGGAATTCCTGGCCCTCTCACTTTGTCCAATATCATCGGACGGCCTCTTTGTGCTGCTCATTGTCGTTATTATTATTTCCTAGTGTTTCCTCTCTTTATCATCGCCGTCACTGGCCTTTTGTTTCTTTGTTTTGTCTGCTAATTCGTCCTTCTGCTGCGTCTCTACTTGAGTATTGTTTGCGGCCTCCTGATCTTGTGTGTCTGCTTCTCCAATTGGGCCTGTTGCAACTCTTGATCAGCTCCTGGCTCTGCTTGATCAACAACTGTTGCTGCTCCATCACTTGGTTTGCCTGTTCGGTCAGCTTCAACTCACTCAACAATTGCAATGCCTTGTCGTTCTTATCAGCCAAAAGGACACTGATGTCCTCTGAGGTCTGTGCCTTAGTGCCATTATTTGCTACTTGTTGTTTTATCTTTAGCACTGAGCTTGCTTTAGTGGCATTACTACTGTCCAAAGAGACAATTTCATTCTCGTCGTCGTCGTCGTCCTCCTCCTCCCCTCTTCATCTCCCATCCACATCTTCCTCTAACTCTTCCGGCTCGTCGTCGATGTCTCGCCATCTGTCGAGTGATATCTTGAAGATTTGATGGCTCGCTTGCCTGTTGCTGCTCGTTGTTGTTGTTCCTTTAGTATCCGATGTTTCTGCCCGTGTCTTCCGACGATTTTCTTACCGAGACCCGCCGAAGTGGTCGCTCGCTGGCCTAATTTTACATTTTGTTTACCTGGGCGATTGGGTTCCATCACCTCGTATTGACTCCCATATCGCCTCCTCATGGAGGCGCTCGCTGACGATTGCAGAGATCTATCGCCGGACACTTGTTGTTGTTGCTGTTGGCGCTGATATTGTTGTTTCAGACCTCCAGGTTGAGGTAAAACTCTGGACTTTTGTCTGAGATTTCCGGCTGTTGTCGATGTCGCTGTTGGAATCTTCTGGGCCAAATCATAGGCTTGGTAATCTCGACTACGCGCCTGATCTGGATCGTCCCTATTCCGAGAACGTCTGCCAGACCTGAGGCGTCCACTGGTGCCGCCGTCGGTCACCTCAGCGGAATCATACTCTCCTCACGGCCGCTCGACTGGTGCCAGCGGCCACCTTTGAGCGCCTCGAGCTGGCCTGGTGGTAGTTGAGCTCCTGGTCGCTCAGCGGGTGCTCGTAGCTGGTATCGTAAGCGGCCGCCTTGGTCAGACTAGCTTGTCTGGTGGGCCCAAAGCGGATGTTTTGTCTGGTCGGGTCGAGCATGGCGGCCATAGCTGTATTGTCTTGGACTGGTTGCAGAGCGAAGGGCTGTTGGTCGGCCAACGCATTGATGTCATTGCTGGCTGCTGTGGCTGTTGTGATTGGTTCCGATACATCAAATCTTGTTGATAGACTTGATTCATGGGGTCCATTAGTTGTACTTGTGCTTGCTGATGTTGCGGGATCATCATATTCTGCTGAATCAAAGGGTTTTGCTGGTGCTGTTGTTGTTGTTGTAGGAATAGAAGTTGTTGCGGCGTTACTTGATTCTCTTTCAGACGCCATCATTATAGAGGTTTGAGGTTGTTGCTGTTGTTAAGGAGTGGAGAAATCTTGCTGGCTTGGGGTATAACCACCAGCTTGAGCCATCATCATGTTGTTGTTGTTGTTGTTGTTGGCTTGCAGTTGTTGTAAATTGGGGCTGCTAAACTGGGAGACGTTTGCCATTTGTTGCACATTATCGGGAATTTGCTGTTGTTGTTGTGGCCTCAATTGCTGGTCCTTGCTGGTGCTGCGATAGCTGTGGCTGGAAATGATTCATTGTTGTTCCATCAAATGGTTGCGATGTAAAATTTGCTAGATTCTCTTGGGCTTGTTGTTGTTGTTGCTGCTGCTGCTGCCTCTGCTGGAGCGGGACTTGACCAAAATGGACTGGTTATTGATATTTGGAATTTGTTGTTGCATCCGATTTATTTGCTCTTGTGAGGTCCATGGATGGAGCTTGCTTCAATTGGGCCTGATTGGGGCTTTGTTGTGCTTGCTGTTGATGCTGTTGATGCTGTTGGTTGCCTTGTTGTTGTTGGCCACCACCACCACCGCCCAGATTGAACTGTGAATTTATCTGACTAACCAACTGCTGTGTCTGTTGCTCTAAAGACGGTAGTTGTCCTCGACGTGTCGTACGAGTTGTACTCGTTGCTGGGCGCCTCGATTCAGGCCTGCCTGGTTTGCCTCTTGCTGTTGCCTCTGTTGTTGTTGCTGCAAAGTGAAGGGTTGTTGGTTGTTCATGCGTTGTTAGACTGCGGCGGTTGTTGTTGCTGCATTTGGTGTGAGAAATTTGCTTGATCGATCGCGTTCATGTCTCCACCTGCACCTGAAATCGACGTAGCCACATTCCCCATCTGGTTTTGTTGCATAAATTGGGCATCATTTCGCGGTTGCTGCTGGTTGAGGTGGACTTGATTCATCATCTGTGGATTCATCGACGGCTGTTGCTGCTGTTGTTGGTAATGCTCTTGCTGTTGCTGGCTAAAAGCCGACCGTCGCATTTGCTGCTGTTGTTGTTCTTGGCTCGCCAAATGCTGCCTTGTTTGCTGGGCCAGAAACTGGCTGGTGGTCGAGGGTAGATTTGTGCTACTCGGCACTGAGGTGTCCACCGGCAGGCCCATGTCGGCCATCTCGGCCTTGGCCATCACAGATTGAATCATCAGGCGCTCCTCTTCCGTCAGGTGGCTCATGTCGACGGCAGGCGTGTTGGCCATCGGCGGCCGAGGCCCGGCTGCCTGTGCCCGCTGATCAGGCCCAGCGCCTCGCATCATGTTGCTGTTGTCGTTATTGGTTGTTTGCGGTCGTTGATGTTGTTGTTGTTGTTGGTGTTGTTGTTGATGCTGCCAGCTGAAATCGACGATTGATGCTGTAGTTGATGTTGATGTTGTTGCTGCTCTTGCCTATCGCTGGACGATGCTGTTGTTTGTATTGGGGCATTATTATGTTGTTGTTGGTGATTTTGGAATTGCTGGTTGATGGCACCAAAGAATGGTGTCTTCTGGGCCAATGTGGTTGCCTGGGATGAGAGCTTGTCGATATTGGTCAGGTTCTGCAGTAGCGGCTGACTGGCGATGGTCGACTTGATCGAGGATGTTAGCGAGCTGGTGGTGAATGGCCGCTTTGGTGGCGGCATTTGGCACTTTGAGCCTCCTAACTATTGGCCACTTGATTCAGTATGATTAATGATAGGTGGCCAACAATTCTTAGATTGAAAACACTCATTGGCTCATAAATATAAATCAAAAAGCCCCTCCACACATTTCTCTCTATCTGTCTTGGATAAATTCTTTTGCCTCCGTTTGGGCAGGAGAATTTATCATCCGCTTGCTTTCCGCCCCCAATTACCCTATGCTACTTATATTCTTCCTCCTCTTATAATTTTTACAACCTGAAAGTTGATTTTGTTTCTATTGCGCTCCGCTTGATGAATGCTTAGGCTTTCAGTTTGCTAATCAAGGTTTGCAGAATTATTAATATCTTTATCAAATCATTTTCACTCTCTCACTATAATAACAAAATTAAAATTAGTAGAAATCAGGCTACCAAAAACAATAGCAACATGAGGCTGTTTCTGTTTCTTCTCCGATTAATAATGCATCTCATTTTGTCTCGCTGCTTTGGGGTAATGTTTTTTTGCTTTTTGTCTGCTGACTGACTAAATATAAACGGGATGCTCCGTTTAATAATTGCTCACCTTAATTAGAACTTATTTATTTATCTTCTGTGGGTGTATTTGTGAATAATTATTTATTTATATCGACTTGGGTGAGTATTTTGCTGAATTATCTCGCTTGAAAACAATTATTTTTATATAAACTAAATTCGCCTAGTTCCGATAAAGGCAAAGAGAAAGGAAGGAAAAGCGAGAGAATAATTCGCTCGGCGAACTTTAACAACCCGCGCGCGCGCGCATCGGTTCGCTTGTTCGCTGGCTCCTTCGTACAGGACATACCAGCTTCGGGCCTCAAACACACCAACAAGAGCTGAACAAATGCCTTCATCTCGCACGCGTGCCGTCGCCTCTCGGCCCATACAAATCGTGCGCACAGCTTCGGACATGGACCGATAAGACCAAGACGACGCGCGAGCTACAGCGCAAGCCGCACGCACGTAGCTCGTGCGGCGGCTAGCTGGTACGACAAATCGTACGTGCGGCGCCGGCCGCGTGCAGGACTCTCGTGCGCTCCGTACGCCGTTTTGGGCATGAAAATGGACGTCACCTGAGGGGAACGACGACGACATTATAAGAGAACTGCAGCCATGGCCAATCGAGCGAATTTAAACTCTAAATCTCCAGGCCGACTTCCAGTGGGCCAGGCTCGTGTTGCTGTCGAGCTCATTTTGATGATGGTGATGTTGGTGGTGGTGGTGGTGGTTGGTCGCGGCGGTCTGTTATTGTAGGCTGGCAGAGCCGCCCTCCGCCACCTCTGCCCTTCCCACCAATCCCATCCATCTAGCGGCAGCAGCAGCAGCCTCTGTCGGGCACTTTCTGATCGCTTGCGATGACGCACAAGATAAACTTGTTTCCATCAAATAATTGCATTCGAGTGTTTGTGTCGCTGGGAGCCCTTAAAGTTGATGTTGTTCTTGTTGTTTCTGCCGCTTTCGATGTATATGTCATAGTTTGCGAATGGAATTCAAAGTGGAGTGACGAGATTGTTCTGGGAATCTGTCGACTCGAGTTGTGAATAGCAACCACTGCATTGGCGTCAATCTCGAATTTGTGTGTGTTAATTTACTCAAACCCTCTACTCTTGGCTTGTGTGTGCTCCTCATTGGCAATGCGCCCTTCTCGGATTGCATAAGAATGGATCTGGCTGGTTGTTGTTGTTATTTTTTCTCCCCAATTTCGTTGTTTAGAGAGGCAGACGACCCATATTTGGTGGCTACCAGTGGGCCGTCGGCCGACAGCGCCCATCTCTGTGTGTTTACATGACATTATCATTTCGAGCCAGTTGTGTCCATGTCATCAGGCAACTGTTGTTGTCGTCGTCGTCGTCGTGGTGCTGGTGGTGGTCATTGTGAGTTTGGTCATTCTTCTCCCTCCGGCCGGCTAGTCAGTTGGACAGTCAGCAAGGCTCATCAGCGGCCAGAGTTCGCCGGTAAATATGTACTTAAGGCTGCCGGGCGCTGTTCACTGGGCCGGTCAGTCTTCCTGTGTTTGTCATCCATCCTGGCGGTGGTGGTCGACGTCGTTGTTCCCTATTGAACTAGCGCAGTGGTTGTCGGGCTTGTTTGGCCTCTCTCTCTCTCTCTCTCTCTCTCTCTCTCTCTCTCTCTCTCTCTCTCTCTCTCTCTCTCTCTCTCTCTCTCTCTCTCTTGCATTCCGCAAACAATAGCAAGCAACAGCAGTCACAGGCTGACGATGGGTGACATTGTAGTGCCGGCGCCGGTGGTTGCTGTAGCTGCGTGAAAGCCGATCAACTGGCCATCTCGTGCCGGCGCCGCTAGTAGCCAGTTGCGGGGGCGCCTAGCGACTGTCTCGATTCTCCCTAAGGAAACTTCATTGTTGTTGTTGCTGCCACTGGTGTCGACGAAAGAAGCAGACGGCATCATCGCCTCTGCGGCTGCCGCCGCCAACGACAACTCGTTAGACGATGCCAGTGCGAAACAACAAATGAGAGGCCTAGATGCACGACGATGCATACGACGAGCGGCCAAGTGGGTGGTTGGCGTCAGCGCCGCCTCCACAGCCACGCCGCCGGTGCCACAGCCACTTGCGCGCCCACTGGAGGCGGCCTGCAGTGGCCGCAAATGGACGCGGCCCTGCGCATAGGGGCTGCAGCGGCAGCCGGCAAACACCTCCGTGCGCTAACGGGCGGCCACCAAATGATAAACGAGCCTCGGTGGTGACTCGCCGCCGGGGCCTAGCGCCAGTTTTCTCGCCTCCCAGGCCGACGAAGGGCCTTGACAAGCGACGCCAGTGCTTATAGACCTCTGCAGTGGCGCCCACTGGCATGAGAAGTACAACAATCACCGGCCAGGACGACGACGAGTAGCAACACAACAACAACAACCACCGCCACACGCACAATCGACTTCTTGAACCCGATCCTAGACTCTCTCTCTCTCTCTCTCTCTCTCTCTCTCTCTCTCTCTCTCTCTCTCTCTCTCTCTCTCTCTCTCTCTCTCTCTCTCTCTCTCTCTCTCTCTCTCTCTCTCTCTCTCTCTCTCTCTCTCTCTCTCTCTCTCTCTCTCTCTCTCTCTCTCTCTCTCTCTCTCTCTCTCTCTGAATGGGGGCGGCCAAGCTGAAAAAGATTTGAAATTTCAACGACCATCACTATTTGCTGCTTGCTGGGCGCCTTCCTGATGCCGACTGCCCGTTTGATGCCTGCGACTGGGGCCATCTCGGACAATTTAGCCTGTTTGGGGGCGCCGCCTGTTTGGGCGCGTGAAAAATCTAGCCTCGTCTAGTGGCGCGCCAGTCCTGGCGGAGGAGCAGCAGAAGACACGTCGCCGCTCGGCTGCCAGTCATCACTTATAGACACTTGGCTGGCCGCTCGTGTGTCTGCTGCCGCCTGTTGGTGGCGCCTATGTAACTCAAAACGACCTATGGCCCGTAAGGCGCCTCCTTAGGCGGCGGCCGCCTGTCGCCCAATGCGAGCGCCTCCTTAGGCGCGTGATCGATTTTAGGGGCGCCGACTTTTTACTGGGACGCCGGTGCCAGGCAAGACAGGCCAGGCCAAGGCCGGCCAAGCAGAGAGAGGACGAAAGGAAAGGGAAGGAAAGGAATGGGCGGCTGAAAGTCAATAGACGAAAAGAACAACTCCTGCCACCACCACCATTACATCCACAACAACTACTACAACTATTGCATGTACAACTAGCAATGGCTTCGCTCGATGGGCCGGCCTCTATTGGAAGCAAGCCGAGGCGCACCAGCCAAGCAAATAATAACAACAACAAGAACTACTACTACAACAATAAAACATCATCCAACAAACAAGGCGCCTCTCATGTGTCTATGCCATAGAAATGCTCGTGAAATTTGCCGGCCACTCTTTGATTTGCGCCGAAGACTGCCACCACCACCACCACCACCACCACCACCACGACAACGACGGCTTTGGCACCAAAGCCAACTTAAAGTTCGCTCGCATGCCAAGAGAACAAGTTGACGGGACGCAATAGTGAAATCCGGCCCCATTTGTGCAAACAAACAGCCAGTCGCTGGTGGTGGTTATGGCCAGCGGCCCTGCATAGCTCGCTCGGCATGTCAATTTTTGGCGGCGCCGGCCGGAGATGCGCCTCCTGTAGGAGGGCACAGATTCCGCCCATTGCCGGCCTTTGTTCTGTTGTAATTCGTGGAGGATCTGCCGGCCGCCACTGAGAGGATAAGAAGGAGGAAGCTCGGAGCTATTGGCTGGGCCGCCGACTGAAACCGATACGAGACGGCAGGCAGTTGCAGAGGCGGTGGTGGCGCCCACGTCGACTCGTAGGCCTGGCGTCGTCGTCGGGCTTTTCTTGAGGGGCTTCGCGGGGCGACCTCCAGAAGCGCGCCGCAACAACCACCGGCCGCTACTTTGCTGCCACTCGTCTACAATACGAGAGCGGACGAATTGTCGCGCTGGCCCGCCTGAGAGCTAACGGGATTTAGATTAGACGAGACCAGACGATGACGGCGACGGCGACGGCGACGGTCCGCCTCTCGTCGTCGACGTCGTCCTTTGCCCATTATATTGGGCCCAAGTTGTTGTTTTTGTCTCTCGTATTGGAGTTGTCGTTTCGGGCAGGTGGCCGAGCTCGGCGGCGGTGGCGGAGGCGGCCAAATGCAGCGACTAAACAAAGAGCAAATGGCCAGCTTGACGAGTGCAGCCTCGGGAAGACACTCTCAACGAACCAGTCAGGTGGCCCTGTCGGAGTAGTGCCACTACGACAGCCTCAATGAGTGGCCTAGCGCATAGTAGCCCATACTAGCCCGGACTAGCCTAACTTGGGCGATACTTTAGGCCAACCAACTAACTCATAGATTCGTGATTGTTGTCGTTGTTGCGGAATCCACTCGGCCTCTCGGAGGTAAACCTCTAGTCGTCCAGTCGGACGGACGTAACGACGGGCGGATGGAAGGCATTCAACATCGACTTGATGGTTGCTAACTGGCCGCAGCCACTCGTCGATTAGTTTCACGACGAGCCACAGGGCCCAAGGCAACAGCCGCGCCATTGGCCAAATGGACAGCACCCAAAAGATGGACGACCACCATGCAACGTCTTAAACATAAGCCACGACGAGATTATCTGCAGCGGGCCCTCAGGTCGTTGTTCGCCAGGCAACGATTTACTATAAATGATACGCTACGGCTTGCGCGCGGCCCATTTCAATCTTCAATCTTCAACTTGGACGATGGGCCGGCGAGCAATTTGTGCGTTTGTATCGAGCGGCCAGGTATGGGCGGTCGGTGAGGCTGGAATTAGAATCGAAGAATGAAATGATCGAGTTCAAGTGGCGAGCGTTGCGACGACAGTAGAGCGAAGGTCCGCCCTCCTTCCCAAGATAATGATGATGATGGCCTATCGTGGGCGGGGCCTCGTCCGATGGGTCAGATCACATCTGGATAGCCGACAAGACGTCCAATTCAATTAGGAGACGCCAGGTAAGGCGCAAGCCACCTGTCTGGCTCGTTGAGAGCCTCCAAACCATCCGAATGGCGGCCAGAATTGGATCCAATATTGTCTCCCTGCCTCCATTGGAACCATTTAATTTAATTTGATTCAATTGAACACACAAACATCGGGGCATGAACTCGTTGCTCCCTTCAATTGACTTCACTGTTATTTATTGTTGTTAACAATAATGGCCAACCAGAGACGAACGACATAACAAAAACATTATCATCAGATGAATCGACTGCCTGGCTGCCCGACTGTCTGTCTGTCGGTCTGTTTGTTTGTTTAGTTATCTCTTCCCCTCAGTCATGTACCATCCAGACAGCCAGACAACCAGACAACCAAATGGACTCTCGGCCAGCCTCTACTCCTCACCGCCCTCCTTCACGGCCGGATTCTTCTTCCACGACCACTCCGGGCGCCTGATCCTTGTTGTCCTTTGGCTCGTCCACCTTGAATTGATCCTCTTGACTGACTTCAATGTAACCGTAAAGCCTACCTCCTTGCGGGCATTCAATAGCATCCGCTCGATCTTTGCTCGTATTTGGGCACCCTCTTCAGGGGCGGCTTAACGAACTTGCCCTCGTGTCGCTCACCTGCGACGACAGCTCGTGAATCTCTAGGTCCTTCCTGCCCACCGCATACCCAAGTCCCACTTCTCGCTCTCCAAGCCGGTGATCCTGTCGTGGAAGCCTTTGCAGATAGAGATGAGCTCCGACTCGGACATGGCGTCGAAGTTCTTCTTGGTGCCTGTCCGCTCCGCGATGACCCGTCGACGTTCAGTGGCCTTGGCCTCCTGTTGTCGCTTCAGCTCCTCGGCGGCCTTCCTACGCAACAAAATACGCAACTTCTTCTTTCGTTCAGGTGTCATGAAGCCCTTCTTGGCCGGCTTGGAGGCCTGCGCCTCGAGCCGGCCCGAACCTCGGCCTTCTTCCTTCGCGTTCCTCGCGCTTCTTGCGCTCCTCCTGTCCATCATGAAATGGCATCAGTATAATTCAATTCATTTCATTTGGAATCAATTCAATTCATTCATGTTAATATTAATGTGTGTGTGTGTGTGTGTGTGTGTGTGTGTGTGTGTGTGTGTGTGTGTGCTTTCGTCCCGTGTTTACATTAACTCACGAGAATTCTACTCGCCATAGCCACTTACCTCACTGATCATTTCATTCATGTTGACCTGTTGTTGTTGTCGCCGTAATTCGGTATTATGTCGATGCTAATGACGACGTTCGTTTGATTGAATGTTGTTGTTTTCGTCTTACTTTCTAGGGATCTCAATGCAATTTGTGTGTGCGAGGCGAATCTTCGCAAGAACATCAGACCACAACAACTGCAAGGCGCCACTCTTGAGTCTTAATTAATTAATTCAAAGTGAACCACAAACTACTGGCGGGCCAGGGCAATCATCATCTTCATTGGCGCAACGCTCCTCGTCCGAGACAACTATTGTTTTGGCCGCCTTCCGGGCCAACAGTGTCGAGCTAGGCAAACACATGATGTTAGCCGACTAAGCGTTCCCTGTCTGGCCTCATAATAACGTCTAGTATCATCAGCAGCATCATCATCATCGTCGTCGTCGCTGGTTGCTGAGGTTGGCCAATGTAATTGAACAACAACTAGAGAGAAATATAATGATCCAGTTCAAGTTGCTGCAACAGTAACAGCAGCAGCGGCAGCAGTTTGATCAGACCATGACGAGAGTTATAGTCGTCCATTCATTTCCATAGTAGTCGTCTGTACATATACAAGAAAACAACAATTACTTTTCTGCAATTTTATTTCTCGATCTCTTTCGGCGCAAAAACAACAGCATCCTCTCATTGAACCAGGCCAGCAAGACGCCAACAACATTGAATTAAAGCCACAAGATAACAACAACAACAACAACTGCAGCGATGACGACTATGATGCTTCGTTAGGTCTCACGGCAGGAACGAATTGCAAGAGGCTCGGAGTAAACAATCGCACAAGACGACAACAAACTTGTGTACGAGCCTCTCGACTTGTTTCGCTTGGAGTGGCATCGAGCCCGAAGAGGAGCTCCAAAGAGGAGTGGAGGAGGGGAAGCAGGACCAGAAGAATACAAAAACGACGACGACGACGACGATGATGATGACATCAAGCTTGCCAATTTAAGGAACTCACCAGGGACCGAAGAGGTCTGGTTATTTTTTGTGTCGCCGTCGCCGCTGTTGTTGTCGTCGTCGTCGTCTCGCTCACTCGAGTTGGCCATCATCTGAACAAATTGAGAGACCAGACTGACTTGGCTCACAGATGGAGGCAGACTGTGAGGGACATCACGAAATGAATTGAGATGGGCCGAGCAACGACAAAAAGATTGATGTTGTGTGGCGAGTCGCCTTTCTCTCAGCTCATCTTTTCCTCGCTCGCTTCTCCAGTCTACTCTTCTCTTCTCGAGTCCTCAAAGTGACAAGCGAACAAAGTTAATTGTAACCAAATAATAGACAAGGCAATGCCGAGGGGCAACTTTGAGGAGGCCCTTCTCGGCTGGCTCACCTCGGCCGCCGACCTGCGCAAGATACGCCGCAAGTAAGACCGGCCGTTGGACTGCAGTCTGCTGGCGATGCGCAAGTCTTGTGCGCCCGTCACGTGCGTTGGGCCAATGGCAGAACCAGCAGCCAACTGACAATTGTTGATGTTGGCTGCTGTTGAAAACACCCACCGAATGAACGTACGATCCAACCAACCAACCAATTGGAAAAAACAAATGTAAATAAACCAAAGGAAACATATAATCAAGTGCATACTCAAATACTACACATTTTAAATACCTTTTACAAAAGTACTAGAAGACAACAACAAACCTAATTGATCTGAGAACTGGCCAATAGAAACGATAATGTTATCGAATGGTCGTCAAACCCAGACTACATCTTCCATCGGCGATGGGCTAACAGTCCAATCTCGTGCGAACAACAACAACTCCGCCCCAATTGTAACAACAGCATCCAAGACAAACCCAACAACACATCAAACAACAGCAACTACCACTAGCAGCAATCTAAATGACCTCAAGACACCACCAAAACCCAATCAATCGCTCCAGAGTATACTCGTTGGATCAACAGTTAAATCGTCAATCAAATACACGCCCAGCCATGACCTTTCGAAGAACCCCGCCCAAACCATTTATCGATTTGGCCAAATTAACACCAAAACTGTTCCTCCAAAGACTCCAGAAATGCCACGATTCAAGTCACAAATTCGGAGAGAATTGAGATATTGAATCCTCATGATTGATCCTTGTTTTGTAATCATTCCTTGATAAGACATCACTATCATTGGGCGATTATATTTTCAGACCTGTAAAATGATACTGCACTCCATTAGTACATGTAATTATACATATTGATGGAAATATTTTACCTTTTAAAGTCAGTCACCGCCATCGGCGGTCGGTATTATTCTTACGTATCCGTCCCTGTGAATGACATCAGCATCTTTAAATAAATAAACAAATCTGTCCACTACTAACAACTCTACTACTGATCACCAGTTTGCAATCTCTCGTATTCGTTTACAAATTCATGATCCGGATACAATGACTTCAATCGATTGAAATTACGTTCCTTGATATCCGGCGAGACTTTCAGTTTCGATAGGATGTGTATGATATTGATGAGTGCCTCGGGGTTGTCATTGTCCAGGTCTAGACAATTTTCGCAATGTTGCTTGGCTGTTTCATAGTCGCCGACACAGATTGCAGCTGCTGTCTGTAAATTTTTCAATAATGGGGTTGCCCTGTAGCCTTCCTCCAACTCGGTCGCAATCTGGTGGGCTTCCCTAGCTTTGTAGGTGGCAAGATTAATATTGGCAGAAGCTAGCTGAGTCAAAATGGATACTCATCCAATCGGCCCATCTGGGACAGCTCTCTTTCTGCGTCATCAAATAAGTTCATCTGGATAAAAATTTGTATCCTGGCAAAATAGGCTGGCGCTGAATTGAGTCTATGGATGACTCTAATGGCCTTAGAGAATAGCCCGTGACGGAGATAAATGGCTGAGATGACCAATCTAGTGGAATCGTCCTTTGGTCGATCGACTTAGATTCAACCAGTTGATCTACCTCTTTAATGATTGCATCGCCTGCCCGACTACCCTGGATATCGGAGGCGAGAGTATCAATAATCTTGATACATTGTACAACATTTGGCGACTTGGATATCTCAAAATGGAGATTTTCATACCTCTTCATGTGACAATACGACAGGCACAAATAGAATGTTGACTCATCAGTTGCCTCGATGGAATTTGCCTTGTTGACGCATGATTGATAGTTGCCCAGATAATAGTCTTTCTTTAACTCTATTAATGATTGGTCAGACATGCTGGTGAATGGATTTGGAATATGTTTATATCAGTAGTAGTGCACTAGATAAGATGATGGAATAGGACAATAATTTAAGAGAAACGCGAATACAAGTCAATAAAATGAGAGGGAATAGAATTGATGACCTGACCAGCGGCTGGCATTGGGAGAATTTTGCAAGAGGCGTGCATTGGATGCGCATGGAATGTTCGCAGCCTGGAAACCGCAGCCTGCAGCATTCCGCGTTGCCCCTAGAAGGAGTTATGTCATATACTGAATGTAAACAAAATCGACCACAAATAATCTACAGAAAGTGATTTTAGATTTAGTTGGCATAGAGCCTTAACATAATCATTTATATGATAACATCCATCAATATGACCGGCCAAAGAATCTTTCTTAACCAATAGACAGTTTTATTAGATTTTTATACATCAAGATTTGTGGAAACAGTTGAAATGATAAGTACAATCACCAATGCGTAAGGAGGTTTGCCTCTACGAGGTCCGTGGAAAGAATAACACTGATCGGGTTGTTCATCAGGCTGGGGCATTATTCTATGCTATATTACATGACTCATATATTGATCACATCAAGTACACAGATATTGATTATCACGTCTTCACCAATGGATCGCTAGCGATTGTGGATAAGAGAAGCCCATATGAGGACACCGAATACCGTTACTCACCAATAGTAGCCTTGATATTTGTGCCTAACATTTTACTCAACCATCATTTTGGAAAACTACTGTTGATCATTGTCGATATTCTATGCTCTCAGATAATCTACAGACTAAGTATACACCAAGGCACCAATAGATTGAACTCGAAGCTGTTTCTTACGCTCTGGTTGTTCAATCCATTGACAATTGCTATCTCGACCCGCGGAAGTTTCGAGCCTATCATAACGCTATTGGTTTTATTGGCTGTGTATCTGTTGATAAATGATCAATTCTTGCTGGCCGGCATCATGTACGGCCTGTCCATCCATGTCAAGCTGTATCCCATCATCTACGCAATCACATTTTACGGATTTATGATACAAAAGAAGCCATATTTGATAACTCAAAGCAAACTCTACTATTGGATTAAGACATTTACTCCAAACTTTGGTCACATAAGGTTCTTTGCAGGCAACAGCAATCTCAGCAATAGCTAGCTCATATATATCCTATGCCTACTATGGGTATGATTATCTAGAACAAAGCTTCATATATCACATGAAACGTAAGGATCTCCAACACAATTTCAGCATCTATTTCTACCTCTTTAAACTATTTCCCAATTGCCAAGACGAACTGAGTATCATAGCATTTTTGCTGCAATTTATTGGTGTAGCCTACATCTCTTGCTACTATCTGAGTATTGATACAAATCGTCGAACTAAATTGAGAAAACTCAGCTTTAGTTTGTTCGGGACGACCTTTCTTTTGTTGCCCTGAACAAAGTATGCACCTCGCAATACTTCAATTGGTATCTTATATTTGTACCTCTTTTATTGGATAGTGTAAAATTGGAAGCTAGTCAGGCTTATTATATGATACTGACATGGATTTTATCCCAGGCGAATTGGCTTTTGTTCGCCTACTTGTACGAGTATCAAGGTCACGACATAATTGATATAGTGGGAAACTCAAGTATCATGTTCCTAGTGAGCAACTTGTGGATCATGAACACATTGTGTAAGAATTTCAATGCAGCTCCCAAATCGCCGGTAAAAGATGACTGATTTTCTGAACAACTAAAATTGTCAACTAACAAGATAATATCGAGCCGGCCTAAACATGATTTGAAATCATATAAACATGATCTTATAATAATTTACAATTATAATGATGTTCGATTTCACGAATTAAATAAATCATTTGATGATCCCTCCTTGAATTATCATATTTATCACAATTCACTCTCGTTCCACCGCTCGAGATTGAAATCTGCGCAACCACGTGGACATCCACAAGGAATTATCACAACAAACGCACGCGTTTTACAGTCGTGTTGTAAATAACTTTAGTCCGAATTGAACTGATTTCACATTATCATTATCAAATATAATAAATTTATATCTTCACCACAATGAGGAAGGTAAAGAAATTCAAGGGCTCCTAAGCTATTGTCTGTGAGAGACAACAGGGTTAAGGAGGGCCAGATGGCGGAGAAAAAGATAAAGAAGGCAATTAAGAAAGAAAATGCCGCGAAAAAGCCGCACAATCTAATGTTAAACTGCCGGCATCAACACTATTCTTCAACTACAATCAAAGTCTCGGGCCTCCATATCAGATCATTTGCGATACCAACTTTATCAACTTCTCCATCAAGAACAAATTGGATGTTAAGCAAGCCTTGATGGATTGTCTGTTAGCCAAAACGGTACCATACGTGACAGAATGCATCATCGCCGAATTGGAAAAATTGGGCGGAAAATATCGTGTAGCCCTCCAGATTGTTAAGAATAATTTTGAAGTTTTACCTTGTAGTCATAAAGGCACATATGCCGATGATTGTATTGTTGATCGAATAACAAGGCACAGATGTTATATGGTTGGAACTTGTGACAAAGAACTCAAAGGTAGGATTAGAAAAGTACCAGGAATTCCTATTGTATACATCAAACGAAGACAGTATGCGGTGGAGAAGATGCCAGAGTTAGAATAAACGGACCGACCGAAACAAGCTATAGGGACGGATGATGAAAACAATGGAAATTTTTAATAGATTAATATAATCTAAGATCACAATTTGACTTGATTTCTATCGTCCAGGGTCTTGTTAATAATCTCAGGCATCAATTCGTCAACAAGCTGAGGGGCTATCAGGAATATCTGAGAGTTTGCAATCATCAGGTTGATCTGCAAGTCTGGGTTACGGCTTGATTTGTCCTGTTTGCCCGCCGATTGATAGTCGGTGGTGGTTAGCTCTTTGCATTTGATTGCACAGAATCGACGCATCGACTTGTCGATATAGTCTCGATATTTCTTACTGCACTCTTCGAACACCTTTTCAACATTCAGGTCTAGTTGAGACTTAAACTCGTCCTTAAGCACCGGAAAAATCCTATTCATAGTGTAATGATAATTACAGATTGTTATCAAGAGACGATTTGAGAGCTGTGTTGGCACTCTAGTCGAGCCCTCACTTGCAATTAGCACTAGTGTCGATTCAGCTTCATGCTCTTCGCTAGAGCTCAAGGCATTGTCTAGAGATGTATGAAAGGCATTGATTAGTCCATAAGCCAATTCTTTCATCTCGGCTTGAACCGCAACATTGTTAAGTATAGAAACTTCTTCGGGTTGACTCTTCTTCAAGATGGATTCTTTGGCAAACTTTAAAACATCTATAACATTTGTCTCAAATATATTGGGCAATTGTGTCACACAACCATGTTGATCGTCAACACTTGTCACCCAATCCTCTAGATGATGTAGATTCTTGTTCGCGATAGCGGCATTCTTGAACAGTAGTTCCATTAATTGGCGACGTAATTCCAGAACAAATTTGTTGAAATTGTCCAAGGCCATATTGGCACTATTTGGCATGTTTGATTTTGATAATTGGATATTACAAGTCATCACAGAGTTTATAATGAGACGGAGCCAATGTTTGTGTAGACAGTGACGCAACCAGGTGATGTACCTATCATGATGATGGCTTTCATAATCTGGCCAATGAGATATTCTGTCCACCTTGTCGTCCAGATTCGATATAATTGCTAATCTGAGTAGCGAACATAAATGATTAATAGGTCGTGAGATCATCATCTCATTGAAAATTGATAAACGATCGTTCACAAATTCGTCGCGGCAAGCAAATTCATCTTTCGGGTCAAAGTATGATTGGCCCAAGGATAGAATGTCATAGTAGGAACTTTGGAACATTGATATGGCACTTAGAATGAACTTGACTACAGGCGGAGGCTCTTCCCTTTGGTTGAATTTTTCCATATCAAAATTCTTCTCATTTGCTAGTTGATTGGCTTCATTCAAGCTGAGCTCGAGATATTTCTTGAACTCGATCGATAGTGCCCTGACTAAAGATTCGGACATCTCCTGTAAAGCAACCCAAACATCAAAATCCGCTGTGTCGTCCAACTTCTTAAGATGATTGATCAACTTCTTAACGTCATCAATATTTCTCTCGCCAGTAGTGGTACGACAACTCTCGTGCAGTTGTTCGGTTATGGTTTGTTTCAATCTTTCAACCCTCTTCGCAACATCGTTCTCAATTCTATCTCTTAACTCAGGATCCATATTGATTATCTTCAGGCGAGACGTGACGGTTGAGATTTCTTTGACAATAGAATCATAGTTCCTGTTTTGAATACTACTTTCTATGGCTCGTGGTAAATCAAAAAATGTCTCATCTTTGCGTCTGAATACTTGTATGGCACTTTCGATAGACTGAACAATATTGTTCTGCTGCAGAAGAGGATTAAATAATTCGTGGGTCTTCGATAATGTATCCGTTATGGACTGTACAATACTGTCAATGGAAGTGTCACGAGATGTCGTGATAACCTTGTTTAGATGTCTGAGTATCTCTAAACATTCCATGATCTTTGGTAGACTAGATTTCAGCAATGCTGCTCTATTAGAATCGCTCTTGATTGTATCTGAGTCGTTCTTGTTCTCCAGTTTCGTTTTTAGGGATAATCTCAAACGTTTAAGATCATCCAGATCGGCTTTGCTATGGTTCCTGACTAAATAAAGATGAGGTTTGAATCGAGGCGATGATATCTCTGTAGAGTATTCGTCACTTGTACTGGCAATATTGAAGTTCTCCTTCTCAGTTGTCTCGTGATCTATATCATCCACCCAGACAGCGCTCTCGTCCGTCGGCCCGACTACTTCTTCATAACAATTGAACTGAACATCACAAGTGCCTTGACCTCCCGACTTTGTCCTAATGAGGACATCTCCACTACCAAAGGCCTTCGTACATCTTGTGGTGATTTTCTTTGATGAATGCCAATCCAGGTACGGTAAACAATCGGCCCCGTTGATGGTCAACTCGATAATATCATTGCTTGATTGACCCAACCATTCGCCTCTGACAGTAATTTTCGTTCCCGGTGGTCCTGTCATAGGCGATAAACCAGTGACTTTGGGCTCCATGGCCGTATAGGATAAAATGTAATTTTCTCGATAGTTATTTTTCTTCTGATTAACGGATTCCTTTCATCACAATATGATAAACTTCAGGAAGGATCATAAAAAAACGCCATGTTTTCTTTCGACCCGCAGCGCCCACTATGATTTGAAAATTGCGCTAATTTTTGCATGGCTGCGCCCTATTTCCGTTGCTAAATATTTGCATGCCTCAGTGCGACGAATATTGGCAAAACTTCAGATGACTCCACATTGACAGCTGACAATTCACCTGTTTGCTCACTAAACGATCGTTCGGAACACAAACAAACAAATTAATAATCACAATTCATTCAGAAATTAACAAAAACAACCATTTAAATATCAAGACTTCTTATTTTCTAGCTTATTGCACAACCGAATAATTTAAAATGAATTCCAATGTTAGACAAAGAAGATCGACTGGAACCTCCAATTCCTCGTCGTCAACGACAGCCAGATCTAGGCAAACACCGGTGGAATGTGGAGATTCTATACTGATGACAGCCCAGGAATTAAGATCGGACCAGTGCCAGTTTTGGTGATCAGCCTTGTCTTCATCTTATGTGTCTTCCTTCTGCACATATGGGGCAAATATACAAGAGCCTGAGTTATATGATCATATTGATACATTGAGATAGAGAAAATATTCATCAGTTCAATTACATTTGACCAAACCAAGAACAACACAGCTGGAACGGAGCATTCTAAATAACATACAAATATTTATTATTATATAAATCTATATTGGAATAAGAGGGCTCATATATTAACCAATTAATTAAAATTATAAACATTTTGTGGAATCAATTCACGTGGGATCAATGATGGTTCTTTGGATATTATGTGGAGCCAGAATTGGAGAACTCTGTTCAGAATCCTCAATGGAGCCACGTTACGTTTTCTGGGAGCTCTCTGTATCCTTGACCAAGCTTCGCCCGATCGTTCTTTACGAACAAGGGGCTTCTTCTCAGGTACTTTGACCTCCCAGCGGACAATAGTTGTCGGTGGTGCTTGTCCATTGAGACGCTGACTATACATTGTCGATGCCACCCAAGACGCCTTGACAGTGGACACAACAGCATTCATCAGGTTCTTGGCGGCTTGAATTAGTGATGTAGCACTATCAAGACCCGAAACAATTAGGTTACCAGATATATTTTGAACTTCGGCCTTGACTTTGGACGTGATGTTCAGTTGGTGGCAGTACAAGGCTATCTCTTTAGGTAACCCTGTAAATCTCTTCGTCTCGCTCTCTGGACTCTGTTCGGCTATGAGATTAGCTATCTTGTCGAGTTCTGTTCCATATTCGGAAATTTTCTTGGCAGCATTGATGATGTCCATTGTGGTCTTGAGAGGGCCACGGCCACGAGTGAAATCTGTCATGTCCATCATAATCTTACACATCTTCTTTGCCATGGCAATAATCTCGTTGCCATTGTCATCCCATTTTCCAACTTCTTGATCGAACTTGTTTTTCTCAGTTCTAAAGTTCTCAACATAAATTGCAATTTTTTGTTTGTCCTCGTCTGATATAAATCTATAGGCATCTCTAGTGTTACTGATGCCAGCAACGCCTGGGAATTCGTCAATGTCAGTATGAATACTAGACTTACTCCTTGTCTCGTAGGTGTTATCCTCGTAATCGCCCTCAGTTTCGGAATCAAGCTCATCGTAGATTCTCACAGCAAATCGAACTTGTTTTAGATTAACGATCAACTCATTGGTGGTTCGTTCGAAATCTGCCTTATTCATGTCACTTCTGTTTCTGTCTCCAAATGTTCTACTGATATTCTGAAAGAAACGATCGAATGTATCCTTCGACTTCTTCATGGCTGCATTGGCCTTTAGAACTGACTCAGTGTAAGCACACTTCTCATAATTATTCATCTCGGATTCAACCGCCTTACATAAACTAGCGAATCGATTTGAAATGGACGAACCAACGCGAGTGAAAAGGGCCTTGTCATCTGATTGAAGGGCCATCAGGCCATCCATTTTATCCTCTTTGGTGTGTAATTCTGATAATGCCAATAAGTCATCAATAACTATAATCTTGTGGAGGGCATCGATGAGATCCTGGACCTGATCAGTCCATCGGTTTTGAAACTCCTCCATGTTGTCAACAGCGGCTTTACTACTCGTCCGAACAGATAATATCTTGGCAGCGTTCACCACTTGAGAGGCCAGCCTCTCGAGTTGCTTGATGCAATGATTGACACGATCAACGCCGACCTCATTGGTGGACATGCAACAGTTTAAGTAGGCTACATCCATCAGCATCTTCGAGTTATTCCTCAAGGCTTGTGCGTATTCCTCGACCGATGGTTGATCGCCGTTTTTCGCGGCATCAACAAGGGACGTGACCAGTGTTTGTTCGGCCAGGAATCGATATGAGACATGATCGACCGCCGCCTGTCGCAAATGACGTCTCAAATCTCGTGTCTTTTTATACATCTGCTCTGAGGCTCTGTTCAATCCCCTCTGAGGGCTCACTAGAACCAGCGTTAATTATGTACTCGGATAAAAGGTCCTGTAAGGCTTGACGAACTGTGTTGCACTTGTCGACAAAGAGGTCTTGACGCTCTTGAAGCTCGTCATATCGACAAAAACGACAATCATCCTTCAGAGAACAAACAAAATCAGCCACTGCTGCCGAAGCTGTGATTATTCGCTCCAATGAGGCCTCCAACTTTGGACGCATCTCATTCTCTGAGTACGAGTAGGGATCTATTGCAATATCTCTATCAAATGAATCCAAGGCCACAGCTAGCTTGCCAATATTCTTCAGATTGTCATCAATAACATTGGCCTCATAATCTAAACTATGGTTGTACTTATCTTGGGCAACATCAGTTATGGTATTGACCGCCTCGCATACTTGAGAGAACGCAAAGTCACGATTCTTCTTGGCCTCAGAGATCTCGGGATGTCGGACATATACTTTGGAGGCTGTCAGTAGGAGGGTTCGGTTCTTCTTGAGTATAGCACGGGCTGCTGCTAATTGAAATCTCGATCGTTCATCCTTCGGCTGACGCAGATCAACTTCACTCATCAATTTATCCGTATTGGACCACAGAGAATCCTTCGAATCTAAAACCTCCTGTTGGCTAGAGGCATTCTTCAGTATATTTAGATCATTCTCAACCACCAGGATGGAATTGAGTAGTCGTTGGACATCAATCATGTCAGCGACAATCAACAAGCGCGTGACCGCCAACAATAGAGGTCTTGCTGCTTTGACTATATCTGCACGATTAGTGCTGGAACAGGATCTTCTACAAACTTCCTCGACATCATGCTCATATGATGACCAGTGCTTCTGATGTCTTCAATGGCGGCGCTCAATTCTCCGAACATGGTGGTTGTCTCTGACGCAATCTCTTGACCCTTTTGGATAAATATTTCGATGGCTCGCTCCATGGTTGCCACAAGTACCTCGGCTCTTTTGATTGCCCCTTACGTTGGTCTGAGGGTCCAGTTTTGTTGACCAGGCTGGTTATCTGTGTCACCAACGGCTCGAGCGTCTTCTCTACGGCCAAAGATGTTATTTTGATGTTGCTTGGATCCCATCTAAACTGAGGATAATTATTGGTACCACCGTTGTAATTATTGGTGGTATTTGTAGAGGAACCATTGCTGAATTCAATATTACCGTTGCTGTAAATGCCGTTGTTGTTCAAAGCCGTTGGGTGGGAATTAAATACATCAGTTGAGGTCATTTTGATAAAAATATTTATCTTTCTAATGGTATTAGTGTGGATATCAGTGGAAAATTTCAAGTGAGGACATAATTAAGTGGGAATGATGAGTATGATAGTGGTGATTTAAATGCATCAAAATGGAATTGCAATTCGATCTGATTCGAACTTTTCTCATTATTTTGATGAGGAAAGAAGAGCGCAACAACAGCACTGAACTTGTTGCAAGCTAATGCATTCAAGGCTAGTGCTCTCGCAGTGATGATGGTCAAACCCACCGACTAAAACACCAGGAGCGGGCGATGTTTGTGCATTCATCTCCATTCAAATCATTATATTCATGAGAGAAGTCAACTGCCATCATCAGGAGTTGTTTATCATCATTAGATTACAAAGGGTGTTTCTCGGTATCTAAGGCGGGATTACTTTCAGATTCTCCATGTCGTAATTATTGAGAGTATGAACAGAATTTGGTAGCCTCATTCAATATCTTGTATGGAGCAAAACGAGTACAGTTCGAAGTCGAAAACTCGCGCATCGAACAATCTCGCTGAAATGGCGCCTCTCATACAGAAAAATACATTGAACGTTGATTACAATAAAATTTTTATATCATCAACATACCTATTTACTGCTCTCGATTCTTTAATTGATCTATATATTACTCAAAATGACTATGAAGTTATTCATTACTGGTCTTATTAAGCGCCCTTTATTCCGGAATCCTCTTCCAGTGAAATGGGCCCTCCTCAATGAACAGAAGGATGTAGCGAGACAAAGGAATACTGTTGGATACTGGCTTGTAGGTATGTGTGGCCTCACCGCAACCACAGTATCTCTTGGAGGGATAACTAGGTTAACCAAATCTGGTCTGTCTATGGTCGACTGGCATCCTTTCAATGAGTTCCCTCCAAAGGGTGATCTACAATGGGAGCATGAATTCGCGAAATATCAACAATTCCCAGAGTTCCAGCTCAGAAATAGCGAAATTACAATGCAAGACTTCAAATGGATTTGGTACATGGAATACATACATCGATCATTTGGTCGACTCATAGGTTTGAGTTTCTTCATACCAGCAGCATACATGGGATACAGAGGATATTTCAAGGGACGAGTCAAGCACATGATCGGATTGCTGGGTGGATTGATCTTATTTCAAGGTGGGCTCGATGGTATATGGTAAAAAGTGGCCTTGAACAAAAACCTGTAGACTATGCCGAACCACGGGTTAGTCATTTGAGGTTGGCCAGTCACCTCGGGACAGCGTTCTTATTTTTCTCAGCAACAGCCTTGACAGCCATGCATCATCTGATGCCACCAGAAACACTCACAAAAACAGCTAAACTCTTCAACTTCAAACGAGGTGCTTATGGACTGACGGCGGCTGTGTTCACTACCGCCCTATCGGGTGCTCTAGTAGCGGGCATGGAGGCTGGACTCACATACAACTCATGGCCAAAGATGGCCGACAGATGGATTCCTACAGACTTATTCGCAAAAATCCAACATGGCGAAATTTTATAGACAACTCGACCACAGTTCAATTTGATCATAGGTGGCTCGGCCAGTTTACATTTGCATTAACCTCCGGCATTTGGCTCTACTCCAGACGTCTACCACTAACACCTCGATTGGGATTTGCCTCGAATCTAGTCATGTTATTAGCCTGCTTTCAACTGTCATTAGGTGTGACTACCTTATTGTTCTATGTACCTGAAGCATCTGGCGGCAACACACCAGGCGGGTGCTCTGGCCCTTCTATCCTCAAGTTTGTACCTGACTCATCAACTCAAGATGGTCAAGAGGGTATAGGATGTTATAGGAGAAAGAGATGATTCGGAAATCATATCAATATTATCTCATTGCCCGCTCTTTGATATGAAACTCAGTTATTTTGTTGTGGAATAAAACAAATCGCCACAAGCTGACATGAGTTTCGTCGGCATGTGGCGATCGTCCCTTCTAATAAACTATTGTCGATGATCTCTGTAAATCCAGGTAACCCGAAAGCCTGTTGTCTACCCTCGTATACAATAAATTACAACTCAATCATCAGTGAAACGCCTCGGTAAGATATGGCGCCAATAAGTTGATGGAATGAAACTATCGATTTGAGAGGCTTCGAAATGCAATACAGTGTGCAGGCACAAAGTGCACGCGAAGACCGACGCATGAAAGGCTTCGTATGCCTCCCATATAGATATTGTTTCTCTAGTTTCGCGATAAATGATCACAAGATATGAGTCACCAAGACTCGTAGAAAGGATGAAGTTTTGCTGAGAGCACAAATCCTGTTAGAATACAAGTCGCTGCAACTCGCCGAGAACATATCGTAAAATTCGATCTGTCTGCACCACCTCAATAGACGAATATCTGCGTGTGGGCGATAGGGCGGATTTGTGCGTGGTGTTCGTCGATATGCGGTTCATGTGCAGAGAACAGGCAATCCATCTTTGGATTGCAAGGAAAAAATTAGTTTGTTATGCTCTCCAAAACAAACTCAAACACCATATTCACAATTTATCATCATCTCTATTATCACTACATTTACATTTTTACTCAAATCTTATTTCATCATCTATTTTGAATCAAGTGGGATTATTTCTCACATCAGCAACACCAAAGAACCAGCATATCGTTACGGAGAGGAAGAAGGGATTCTGTAGTAAAATCTCAATTTATTCTCAGATCTGTCCAGAGGGTTGGAGAGCAAACCGAACCACACTAGTCGATATTATAGTCTCAACTTTTTCCAAAAATAGGAAACCTAGAAGGCCGTAAAACGGAGGACACAAAGGAAGAGCCAGTTGTTGGTGTGGAGGAGCCAGATGAACCAGAGGAATCAGAAACCAAGCCTGTTGTCGAAAGAAATCTGGAAGAGGATGTGGTTCGGATAGAGGAAGAAAAATGGCCGAATGTGAATGGTGTTTATGATGCCCAAGGAGAGTGGCACGATTGGAACGATATTACATACAGTTATAGTTACGAAAATTCCGAACTAATCATATTGCCTTACACAGTTTGTATTATTGATTTAACCGGAGAGCAGTATGTGAAGGAATCAGCCAGCAATTAAACAAAACAAAAATGTACATAATGATCAATCATCTCTCTTGGTGATAAGATCCATCAGACATATCATCACGACATCAATCTAGCAGGAGCTCAAATTTATGAGAAGTGGTTTATTTATATTCATAAACAGGATTGATCTCGGCTACATTGTCCTTTATAGCAGAGGATCCGTCTCGGACTTGGGCCTCTGTCGCTGCGATTGCTGTTGGGAGCTCGAAGCCGATGGAAAGTTGGTCGACATAGGCATGCGAGCATGTTCATGTAGAAAGAGTGTACTCAAACTGACCGCCGTAGTTGAGTCGATCTGGCTGATGGGTGGGGTGATCTGGGCCGCAGGAAAGCATGTCCACTGGTAGATGTTCCATTTTCATCGTCGTCGTCGTTGTGATCATGTGACAAGTGGCCCATCTGACGACTAGATGCTTGTTCGATTGCTTGGCTCGTAACTTGTTGTATGAATTCCTCTGTGTGTCGTTGGACGGATTCCATGAGGGATTTTGAAGCTTAAAATTAATCAACGAGAGCTCTAGTTTACCGTGCTCTGTTTGAGGTATTGCTGGATTGAGTAGAGTTTCCCGCTCAAATTGGTAGACATTTGGATTATCCGAATTGGGCCTATTCTCATGTTGAGATCCAAGGTTGTCGCCCATGACAGACTCGTGGTCTTCATGATACGATCGAGGAAATTGACCTGTGGCTCGGGTAGCCTCATAAGGGATAGTGTGACTTCTCTCTGAGGCTGCCTCGTCACTGTCTATAGATTTCCTGTCGAATGACTTGTTCATCGACATCAGCATTGGTTGCCATTGCGGATTTCCGTTCTCTTTGATATTCATCATTGAAAATACACAAACATCGCCCGTGCAAGTATTTCTACAGTATAGTTCCTGAAAAAATCTACAATCTCCAATGATCTTGATCGCAGATGACGAATCATAATATAAGGCGTCGCTATAGTGCTAAGCAAATCCTCAATCAATTTGATAATCTTGTATTGAAATAAATCCGCCATCGAGGATCTGGCTTGGGGTGTGAAAGGGGATAATTGTGTGGGACATAGTGAATATTTTGCAGAATTTGTTCATACAATTCGGTCTTGGTGAATCTAGGTGGGATTTCTGGAGGAATGAAGCCGCTTGCCGATGACCAAATGAGCCAGAGGGCTGTAACTATCGTGAGCAAATGAACTACTTGTATAACATCCTCATCATAAACAGTCAATAATAGGAGGACGGCAAATGTCGAACCTGGCCACAAATCTAACATGACGCGCAAAGATCTCTAATAATGGTGAAGTGAACGCATCCATGTAGTTTTTTGCCGGTTTATAAGCATGATTTAGGCGGTCATTCAATTGATGATCGAGCTCGTTGAAGTGACGACAGAACCACCTCGTATATAGGGACCAGTTCCTCAATCCTAAAACTACAGGATCTCGTTTCACGAGGGCAGCATTTGAGTAGAAGAAATATAGAATTTGCCATATTAACAATACAGGTGATAGGAATAGATTGATTAATGCAAGTATCACAATGTTACGATCAAGTTTCTTTGAAACCACCTGGCGATATGAGGCGTTCTTGACATCATCTCCGATTAACCAATTCTCCTCGAATATACATTTGAAAGGACCTTCTGAAGAATAATAGCTGGCAGTTATATAAAAAACTTTGCGTGAAAAAGGTTGTTTCACCAATAAATGGCACTCTATAATAAATCGGAAGTACTCCTCTATTAATGAGAGCAATCATATAGTTGCTATGTCGTAAGATTCGATTATGTATATCTAATTCAGTTAGATGGGTGTCTTGTGCGAGAAAATTCTGTTTTGAGCTAATGATTCTTGCTTGGACATCTTGCCATGTCAAAGATGAACAATCATTTATATGAAGTACATCTTTATAGAATTGTTTTATAGCTAGATTGACTATGATTGAGTGGACAGTTTTAACTGTTTTCCAAATCAGAAAGATCGTGGCCAAGAATACGGCAAATATTTGTATTTTAGGCACAGCCACCGAACTGATTGGCTTTATAACATCATATATATGCACTTTACCGCTTGGATTCTCTGGAGTTGGCGGCAATTGTTTGTTCTTAAACAATATTTCGTAGTCCACATAATTTAAGAAAAATATTGGCAAAAAGACTGAATAAACGATCTGTATTAATTCCAATAATTGACCAGATATTAGACATGTAAAGCCATTCTTTGATGATATTTATATATTCTAATAAAGAAATCGTCCAGATCGTGCATATATTGTCGCCATGGCATGGAACCCTCTCCACTTGATGGAGAGACGTGTATGAGTATATGATTTGCATTATCGCCTATTTCCGCAAAACTTCTATATCCTGATGGATGATTATTTCCATTGTTGTTGTCGTTGATGATACCAGTTCTCTGTGTCATGTCTAATTATTTGTATGAATATAGATTTGAATTGAAAAATTATTAAATTCCTAATGAGCTACTAGAGGCCCAGGATTATTGTTCTGCATTCCATCGAAATGGGCTGGAGAAGTTGATTGCGCTATATGTTCGTCGAGTGATATCTTATATCTGATAGATTAAATGAGAGGCATGGCACCATTGAACAAACGTTTGACCCATCAATAATTGTTGAAGATATTTGATATAATAATATAAGAGATAGGTCATATAATGATGGAGTATAGTGAAAAATTGAAATGCACTACGCTTGGGAGAACTACCGTACACTGTATCATGTTTTCCAGCCAAAAATTTATCTTTTGCTTCTGCTGCAAACGAAACAACAACAACATCAACGACAAACATTGGCCAACAGAAAGCTCCTCAAGCCTGTAGAGAGCACAAATCTTGCGCGTAGTTTTTCTCGATTGCGTTTTCGCGCCGTAGCCAACACTACAACCAGCGCTGGTAGTGTTCTTCACCCCTTCATACATATATCCTTTGTCAATTGCAATATCTCGTGGTCTCTTGAGGATGATTAACCTCTTACCTGTAATTTCCGAGATACAACAAAGTGGAGAACAAGCACCCCATGTATCGAGCGGACAGTGAAAGTGACCCGTTACACGCTCTCGTGTACGGTAAAGGAATGAGGGCGCAGAATGTGCGCCGTGAATCCTGAGATAGAGAGAGAGAGGCCATTGTGAGAGAACCGCCAACGTCCGAAGGGGTGGTCGTAGTGGACGTTTCGAAAATTTATGTTTACTTTGCAAATCACTGCCGAACGATTCAGTGAAAGGCTAACTTAAAACATGTATTCACAACCCAATGTCATAATATTTACACTTCATCTTATTTGGTCAATTTCAAATGAAATTACAATCTTGAGCCCTCAATAATACTCAACCAACACCAGAACTGCCACCGACCAGAAATGACGAATAGATTAGGCGCATCGCATAGAAACGTTGCTGATCGCCTCAGCTGGAGAGATACATTATTTTTACTATCTGTAAACAACAATATTGAGTTGTTTTATTGTACTCGGGTCAGCTCATTCTCAACGAGATGAAACTCATCCACAGTCTGGCTCGTTGGATCAAGGATCTACAGTTGATTTGTCGCCTATAGTCACACAAGAGCAGAAAATTAAAACCAACCGTCTGCCTAACTTTCATCCCAAACGATCTCATCAAAATCATAAGGGATCTAATGAGAGCAATGCTAGGAGAATAAATTTAGAATCGAAACAGGAAGATCAACAACCATCAACAGATTGCTTGACCAAGCGCAGCGAAATACTAAAACGTCATAGTACTACAAAGCCAGGCATTAGATCTTCATCATCATCATCACCGCCACCTCCACCCCAGAGTACTCAATCATCGGGCTATCAGAGACTCAAGCCAAAGCATGACGCTTTTGTGGGCCAATCCAACGAGACTACCGTGAATTTGAGTGATTTCGGCGAACATATTCCTGAATGTAATGAGGAGGGCACATATAAGCCGGTCCAGTGTCACATCAAGATTGGATATTGCTGGTGTGTTAACAAATATGGTAACGCCATCAAGAATTCCGCCAAGTTGGTACCGGAGCGGCCGTACTGTGATCGGACTATGTACGATAGTGAGAGTACCGATTTTCTGGTGGTGGCTGGAACCACTACTCAGAGAATAAAGAAGTACCTGAGGCCAACTACGAGCCTCGCTGAGACCACAACTCCAAATGGAAATATTAACTTCGAGGCAGAGTCGACAACCGAGTTTACGGTTGAGTCTGGCCAACCACACGGAGACAACGAGTTTGGCGGTGGCAAGAATGAGCCAACTTTACCTTTAATACCGAACGATTGCAAAAATAGCCAGGCAAATGCCAAGGAGCGAGCCTCAAAGCTTATCAACGACAGTATTTGGGTGCCGGCTTGCGATCTCGACAATGATCGTCTATATGCGCTGAGGCAATGCCACAAAACTAAAGTTTGCTGGTGTGTTGATCAAGTAACTGGCCTTCCATTGAGAACAAAGGACCCCATCACGGATAAGTCGTCAGGCAATTGCACAGAGATCAAGGAAATAGTTGAGATGGCCTCCAGTCTGACGACAAGTAGCTCTGCCAAGCCTCAGGCTGCATTTTATCATGGATCAAGCGAGTTCTGCGATAATTATAGGAGGGTGGAGTTTGTAATCTCCTTGAATAATCAGTTCAGACAACAAATAAGCGACATTATCCGGCAGACTCCAGCCAGCTCACTACCATCTGGCCTGACTATGGTCAATCCGCATACGATGAGCGAGTCGCAAGTTTCAAGATGGAAGTTTGTTTTGATGGATAAGGATCTTGATGGAAAATTGAGCGATCGAGAGTGGTCGAAATTCAAGAATAATTTCAAACTAGTCGACAAGAATGATGAGATCGAACATCCGTTCAAGGAGAAGAGTCTATATTCACTCTCAGGCCCCTTGATGATTTTGAGATCAGAACGGAAATGTTGGCGAGACTTTTTGGACTTCTGCGAAGTGGCGACCTATTGAACAATGAATCAGTTAGCTCCACCAAGTGGCTCCATTGTACTGACGTGCCACGCAAATTAGACAAGGAATCTACTGAAGAGAGGGCTCTATCATTGGCCTTCTCGGAGAACACCTATGCCAACTCTAGAGAGGCGGCCATAATCAGAAGCAAAAAGAAAATCCATTTTTGGGTATCTTGAAACCAGATTGATTGATGGATGCCTTTGATTCAACACATTTTCTTTTCATCAGGTATACTGTTAGATCATCATCTATTTTAGTTATTAATGCTAAAATCACTGTTCAAATAATCTAAACGAGGTTGACAACTAGTTCGACTACCAACTCTTCATAAGAAGCCTCGATCCTCTTACTCAAAACCTGTTGATAGCAAACATGATCTATTTAATAATAATTGACAACATTAGACTCTCGAGCGTATTACGGGGATCAATTAGTTTTATATTAGTACATATATATATCTATATTGATTACATTATCATTTTGTTTTTGCATGTGTAGATATGTGCGATTTTAAATTTGTTGATTGAGCAAATTTTTAGTACAACCATAGAATGGACAGACATAAGGCAGATCGCCCGTATGTATTCTCACATGAGTTTTCAGATTAAAATCCAATGAAAACCTCTTACCACAACCCTCGAAGGTACAGAAGAAGGGCTTTTCTCCTGTATGAACCAATTGATGGCGTTTTAATTTGCTCGATTCTACGAATGATTTTCCGCATTCCATACAGACATGAACTCGTGGACCATGAGTATGTAGATGCTTTCTCATGGAACTATTGTCACGGAATACCTTGGTGCAGCCAGGGTGTTGGCAATTAAATAATCTATTGTTATCCTCATCGCTTCCTTCTTTGGCAGTTGAGGCAACCCACATGTTCACATTGAACTCGCCCTCGAGGGTTTTGATTTTGATCTGTTTGTTATCCCATCGTTTTGAAAGGGACATCATGTGAGAATAATAATAGTGGTAGTATTGGCGATGTCAGTGGCTATAGCAATCGGTTATGATCAAAGTGGTTATATTGAATTCTATTTGAATTCAATCGAATTGAATAACAAAGTTCTGGTAATCTGATCCGACGATACATAAGCCAATTTTGAACGCTCGATCCAGATTAATTGTTCCATCTATCGTGTGTGAATGTATATTCCAGATTATGTTGGGTGTTCAGGTAAATAAAGAAAGTGAATGAGTCATATGACTATGATTGGTTATTGTGTCCTCTAGCATTGGATCTCTATTATCGGTGTCTCTGGAATATTAGAATGCCATCCTTATAGACTAAGACCGTCTATTGTGTCGCCATTTTTCACCATTTGACTGGACTTTCGCCATCGCGCCAGCTAGTGGGCGTGTCTGAGGCACACGAGTTCGACTGGGTTTTCAGAGGCGACGCGTGGAGAATGAGTTTTCCGCGTTATAAATTTCCCAAATTTCAGTGCTTATTCATTCATACTGGGTTATTTCTGTGTGATTTTTGTATCCTAAGCTGGAATTTTTAACCCCACATTTTACAACAAATAGGGGTTTCCTTATTGAAACCCTTTTACCCCGAAAAGTATGATCTCATTTCAAGAATAAAAATTCTATTCTCATTCGCAAAATCGAATTGCATTTACTTGAAATTCGATTATAATTAAAAGCAATCTACTCTTCTCATAATAATGGCTCGAGCTACAGGCAATAAACGGGGCTCGAGGCAGCCCTTCCAGCAACAAGGTGTCATCAGACAGGTGCCACCTCAACAACATCCACCACCACCGCAATATCCGCAGCCAATGATGTTGCCTCAATCTCATATGCAACCTCAACAGCAACAACCACAAGGTCCTCAAGCTCAACAGCAATGGTATAATGTCGGACCTCAACAAGTTCAGATGGCTCCCAGGATGCAGCAACAATTGCAGCACTCACCTCAGCAACCTCAATTGATACGCCAACAACATCAGCCCCCAAACAATACAGCATCCACAAATGCAACATGTTCAACAACAACAACACCACATGCAACAGCATATCATTCAACAACAACACCAACAACAGCACCAACAACAGCACCAACAACAGCACCAACAGCAGCAGCAGCAACAGCAACATCAGCAACAGCAGCTACAACAACAACAACAACAACAACAACAACAGGCCCAACATCAACCAAATATCATCCATATTGCCAATAGCAAGAGACGCGCCCAGGAGCCGACCAATTTCTATCTCAATGAGCAAATTCTGAGAGAGCCTTTGGTGGCTGCTCTGGAGAGGAATATGAACAAACATTTGTTTAGTCATACGTTACATCGAACATTTGGCACCGCAAAATGTTCTGAAGGTGTTGTATTGACAGCTCGCGCACATTGACACAATAGCACTCCAACTAATCGGTCCAGCTGATAAAATAATAATGATAACATTATGTACACTTCTATTAGTTGTCAGAAGAATATCAACCTTATGTTAGACACTGGTATAAAATCGCCACCCAACACTAACAATTATTAACTATAACATTATTGTTCACACACGATTATTAACAAACCAACAATACTCATAAATACATACCATCATGTTTGCGACACCAACTATTAACACGACCGTCAAAAGTGAGCTCTGGCGTCGAGGATTCCCATTGCGAATCGGAGCAGAACACTAGCGACAGTTTCCGAAGATTATCCTTTGTTAATGATCATGACAGTCTGAAACAATTCTTTGAACGAACCATCTACATTAGTTCGATGAGATTATTCCTAAACAAAGTTAAACAACGCTGTAGTCAATTGAGTATCGACGAGGAACTAGAATTGTTATTATTGACCGTGTCATGTATTGATCTGACAACATTGTCAGGCGATGATACGGCCACAAATGTGGAGAGACTATGTTATCGGGCCACCCATTCGATTGACGACGAGGTGACACCAGAGTATAAGCAAGTGTCATGTGCTGCTGTTTGTGTCTACCCGGCGCGAGTGGTTGATTGCGCAAACACATTCAAGCGACTAGGCGATGTGCCCAGGGTCAATATAGCAGCTGTCGCGACCGGCTTTCCATCTGGCCAATATGGCCCAAAGACTCGTGTTGCGGAGGTTAGGGATGCGGTAGAGAATGGGGCTAATGAGATAGATGTTGTTATCAATAGGCCGGCAGCAATTTGTGCAAATTGGGCTGTAGTTTATGATGAGATATGCGAGATGAGAAGGCCTGCGATATTAGGAAGTCCACTGGCCATGAGGTCCATTTAAAGGTCATCATAGGAGCAGGCGATTTACTGACCAGCACGCCAAGCACCATCTACTGTGCTAGTTTTGTGTCTATTTTGGCCGGGGCCGACTTCATCAAGACCTCCACCGGCAAGGAGTCGGTGAATGCAACCCTGCCCATAGGATACATTATGATGCGTTGCATAATAGACTACTACAATTTGACCGGAATCAAGATCGGATTCAAGCCGGCGGGCGGTATTAGAACCTATAAGGATGCCTTGAGTTGGCTAACTCTAGTGAAACTACTACTCGGTCCAGAGTGGTTGGACAATAGATTGTTCCGTTTCGGAGCTAGCGGACTGTTGGATGACGTAGAGAAGAGGATTCAGGTTCTGACTAAATTGAAGCGCCAGATGGGGACTAAATGATGATCAGGTGCCATCAATTAGCTATCATCGTGTGTTTGTGTGATCTCCCTCATGACGTCCCCTCATTTGTTGTGATGATTAAAAGAAAACAGTTTTTCATTGCCATTCACCAGGTAGTTGTGTTGTCCTATTCGGCATCGTTCAATCAGTTGATGTCTGATCGTCACTTGTTGACAGGCATCAATCGTGTTCGAGTGTTGGGAGGCGTTTCTGAAGGTGAATGATGTTTCTATTTGACGATGTTGGCTGCACCAGGTGAATTTGTTGGTGGCACCCGAGGCTACCATCATAATTTTCTCGTTCTCGTGGCGACGGCGGCCGGCCTAATGAATGCACACACACGCGCGCCGCCGTCGCAGCGTGCGCTCACTTTGTTACATGACTTGCCACAGGCCACCTCAAATGGCCTTTCTCCTCCTCCTTTAGTAATGTCGTGACAGGAGTAGAGGTGGCAACCGAGGGGGCCGGCCAGACAAGATAAGGAGCAAACTATAGGGGCCTAGAGATATGGAGAAAATGAGTGGTGTACGTGGAGAGCAGTAGGAATCCAATTGAGTTTAAATGGTCCATTTATTATGGGGTACTGTATTTATAAGATGTATATATTTAAATAAATACACAAAGAAAAAAAGCAGACACACTAACGAGTGGTGATATATGTTGTTTGAACTGGGCGAGCGAGCTGCCCAACTACGAGAAAGATACACAACCAAACTCATAGACAAATACAAAAATACCATAAAACAAAGGCTTGCTAGGTACAGAAGATGTTGGGCATTGTGTCTACTCGAAGGTGGGCTGTTCCTCGAAGGTTAACCTGGCACAGCGGCGACTAGGGCGGTACGCGCGGCGTTCCACTGTAAACTAACAAACTAAACTGGACGGTAAGTTAGGCAATTGTGGGTGTCTTTCCCTGTCCCATCTAACTGTGTCTATGTTTGGTGGGCGGATGTTTGCCAACTCGATTGAGCAGTTAGTCCTGGTTGTTCCAAGTCACGCCCCCAAGCCTCTTGATATTAAACTCGCAAGCGAGCTTCCTCGCTCTTGGCTTGAATATCCGTTCTGGTCTTCGCTATTGCGCGTCCTACTTCCGCTTCAACCTTAACCACCACCACCGCTAGCCCTGTGAAAGCCAGCAATGCTAGTCCCACAATGACGCCAGTAGCAGTGGCAGCAACGGCGGCGGCGCCAACAACAACAACAACAACAACAACCACAGTTAGCTGGCTAGCTGACTGCGGCGAGCTCAAGTTGCCCCCAGCCAGCCAAGTTGCTTGGGGTTGCGAAGGGCCAAACGGGCAAGATCCAGGGCCGTTTGGTTTGGGTCGAATGTTAACAGTGGCGGTTGCTGTAGATGGGCAACATTAGGTATGAGCACCCGCTCGAAATGCCAGGAAAGATCGAGATAAAGGGCAAAGAGCGAAATGGCCACCCAGACGGACGCCAGCTAGCCAGCTCGTCGGTCGGAGACTCTCCCGATACATAAATACCGCCTGAGAAGCAGCCAGTCGAGCGACTATAGCGAGCCAATGGCTGTGGATTTTTGTCGGCGGCGGCAGTGCCGGTGGAGTCGACGAGCACGCCAGTGGCAGCCATAAAGCCAGTGCCTTCGTCGGCTCAAACCATCTTGACGTCGACGTCGCCGTCGCCATCGTAGTTGTGTCGTTGTCGCGAATTGGCCTAGCTCTCAAATACCCTTTTACTCGTAATGTGTATAAATATTTCGAGCCGAATGGCTCACCAAATGGATGACAGTGGGATCTCTCTCGGCTCTCGTGCGTCGATCGATGATTTTAGTTGTCGTTGTCGCCGACGCCAACGTCGCTGTCACTGGCATCGACCGGATCTGGATTGAGTAAACTAAGAGAGGGGGCTTCATGTTGCATGTACACAGGCATACAACACTGCCACCGTTGCATCTCTCAAGAGCCACGAAAGCATATATCGGAACATACACATAGACCAGCCAGCCTTCAGCGCGCTCCATCCACGGGCGGCCCGCAAGCCGAGGCTTAAAACTATTGGCCTTCAGCGCCTCCTTCTAGAGAGCCTCGTCTATGTCCAGCATCCTCTGGGCTGGCTTACGACTCGAATCCAGAGAGCTAGAGGGACGGCTAGACCTCCATGGCCACATCGCAGCCAGTTAGCTTGAGCCGAAGGTGGCCACGGCGGGCGGGCGGACCGACCAATGGACTGACACACGCAAGCAAGTGGCTGAATTTAGGCTGCGCTCGCGCAATACACAATGCGCGCGTTGTGCTCTGGTTCTTTTCTCTCTGTGTGGTTCGTTGTCGTTGTCGCTGTCGCCGAACAAACGAACTGATGGACGGACGCGACGTCGAAGCTATTCCGAATTCGAAGAAGAGAGGATCTCAACGAAACAGAGACAAAAGAAACCATTGTAAATTGAAACCATAAAGTGGGTGCGTTCTATTTATTGCATATATCATCACCCATACCACCAAACTAATTTATCTATATTTATTCGTCTAACATTTATTGCCCCTACATTATGTGACTATTCATCATTATCATGCTACTATTCAACTAATAGGATATAAAACGAAATCAATCGAAAAGAGAAAAAGAAATTTACATCAAGAATTTGTTTTAAATTTTCTATCTATTCAATTTCACTACAAAATCTTTGTTACAAATTTTTAATTTATTGGTTAATTACATACATATATATGAATAAGTATTTATTATGAATATATATATTGAAATATAGTAATTTATCGAAGTAACTAAACTATAACAAACACATTACCAAGATGGATAACAACAACAACGAAAATAACAATCCACAATCTAGCGAGCTGGCCGAGCTTCAATTTAAGGCCAACAAAACCACCGATGATTCGCTCGAGTCCACTCGGCGAATGTTACAGCTTTGCGATGAAAGCAAAGAGGCCGGCTTCAGGACTCTCATGGGTCTTGATGAGCAGGGCGAGCAATTGGACAAGATCGACGAGGATATGGACAAGATTAATGTTGATATGAGGGGAGGCCGAGAAGAATCTGACTGGTATGGAGAAATGTTGTGGTATTTGTATATTCCCCTGTGGAAAGAGTAAGAAATTTAAAGAGGACGCCGGAACATGGAAGGCCAGCGACGATGGCAAAGTGGTCAACGGGCAGCCTACGAGAGTTGTCGACAATCGGGCTGGCATTGGCGCCACAACAACCTCATACGTGGCTAGGGTAACTAATGATGCGAGAGGACGAAATGGAGGAGAACATGACGCAAGTTGGAACTATGATTGGTAACTTACGAAATATGGCTATCGATATGGGCAGTGAGATTGCAAACCAGAATTCCCAATTAGATCGCATCAATCAAAAGACAACAGCTAATGAAACGCGTATCACGGCGGCCAATCAGAGGGCAACAAAATTGTTACGTTAATTTAAATTATCATCATCATTACTATTATTAGATCATCATCGTTATCATAATTATAATGATCCTCGTTATTATTGTTATGATTAAAGATATTATGATTACTACTAGCATTATTAATTTTAACATATTAATTTTGAAAACCAACATAATCCAACACTAATTAAGGATCAGGCCAATTGAGAAGGCCCAGAGGAGACCAAATAATTTGTTTAGAATGCTAGCTAAAGAACAGAAGTGATGCCTCATGAAGATTCGTTCAAAATATCTCAATCATTTGAACGATCAACAATACAAGACTATCATTATTATCTACCAACTTTTCCGATTACCTATAGAGAAGAAGAAATCATTTTTTTGTCATTCGAACTCAACTATACATCATCTTGAAGATGAAAATCAATTTGAACAACACAATCAGTTCATTCCAAAACAGATCATCAGAGGGTAGAAACTAGCAAATTAGGGGTCCAGTGTTGACCGTAAATATAATGTTACACAAATGGTGGATTAATAGGTGATGCAATCATCGAGCAAGACTGTCATCGTTACAACATCCCATATGTCTGCACTGAAAAGTTGTCAACTTTAAAAGGAAGCACCATTCGATCATATTAGGTTGTTTCAGGGAGCGAGTGTAGTGTATTGTCTGCAGTCTGTTTGAGGCTAGTTACATCGGCTATAATATATGTTGTTATAAGCTAGCTCTGATAAGGCCTGTCTAGGATCGGCTTTGTCCGAGCTTATGACGTGAATCATTATCATTAAACGAGGCCTTTCTCTCTCGCCCTCTCTGGCAACCACAGCAAGCTAACAGGCATATAGGACAGGCAAAGGTTGCTCGAGGGCGTTCGTCGCGTAATCGCCAGCCACAACTTAACGGGCTTTCATCAATCAATAGGCTTCCTTTGTTGACTTGTTTATTGAACATAGAGAGACACACAGAGAAAGAGAGGAAAAATAAATCCATACACGCATAAGGCTCATACAAATCAGCTTGTTGTTTGTTGTTTTTACTTGACTACGAAACTCAAATTCATGTTAATTAATCGTCTCCCTATGCTTACGTGGCGCTGTGATTCTCACTTTATTGCAGTACAAAATCTCATGAATCAAATGATTGATTTAAAAATAACTGAAACTAATCTTAAAATTGGTTGTTCTTAGCGTGAAATAAGTGATTCTTAACAAATTTATCAATTTATTGATCGATCATAATAATTAATAATTAAATTGAATACAAATGTTGATTCTTTTCTTTCGATTGAAATGTTGTTGAGTTGAATCTATTAAGCCCAAACTCTTATTGTATGATCCCAGCTACTTGAGGCCAGCGCAGTTCCATCGGCTGAAACCCTGACACTTGTTACTCTGTTCTCATGACCATATAATATACAAATACGATTGCATTTAAGTGTATCCCATACGTGAATAGTGTAGTCATTTCCACCAGCAAACAATATTCGTCCACTAATGGATAAATCAACTGAATTTATTCCAAATAATATCGAATCCCTCTGATAGACGGCGACTTCTCTATCGGCCCTTAGATCATACAGACGGCAAGTGGTGTCATCCGGAGCCGGTGACTATTGAATCGCCGCTTGGATAGAATTTAACTGAATTAATGTCGGCTATATGGGCCTTGAATGATTGTATGTATTGATTTTGGCCACAATGTCCAATCCTTGTGTCCCAGATCAATGCCGTCTTATCACATCCAACTGAAACAAATGTATTGCCCGTTTCGCTTGGCGAAACATCTAATGATAAAACGTCGCTAGTGTGACCATGAAAGCTCTGTATGAGTGAGCCACATTCGACATTCCACAAAGCACAAGTTGAATCGCCGCTACCAGTTAAAATTTGTTGATCATTACCTAAAAATTGGCTACAGCTTGTATATGAGGTATGCGTACCAATTGGCCTCTTCTTCAATGACGAATCCTCTTCGGCATACAATGGGTAGGCGGTGATCTTGTTATCAAGCCGCCGCCGGCAATAAAATTGCCCGACGGAGCAAACGAACAGGCCATCACCCAGGTGGTTGGCAACGTAACCACATGCTCTTGTTTGCCACTATTTGGAAAGGCGTCCCAAACAATTAATTTGCCATCCTGAGACGAACTAACCAGCCGCCTCTTGTCCTGTGCCCAATCAAGACAGAGACCTTTTCCATTGTGGCCCTTGAGAAGGCGTCTAGATTTAATTGAAATGTTTGTGATGGGATCTAATCTGGAAGCAACAGAAAAGAAGGGCACATCGTCTAATCGGAATTTCTCATTTTCCAGTGACTTTTTCAAATTATTCACCTCAAATTGGAGTGTATCAATTGTATTTCCCGCCTCTTGTTGTCTATTTGTATTCTCGGATTGTAAATTGGCGCCGCCACTGTTGGGGCTAATATTAAAACTATTTTTGTCTCCGGTTGATTGTAAGGGGCTGACGTTGGCTTGAGAATGAGGAGGAAGACGAGGTTAAAATATTTCTCTATTTGTAATCGAAGGTTGATGTTCTAATTTGTGTGGCGGGTTTTGGGGATTATTATTATTGTTGTTGTTGTTGTTATTATTATTATTATTAGTATTGGTATTAATGGTTGTGGTAGTAGTGGTAATAGTAGTTGTTGTGATAGTATTGTTGATGTTAAATGGTGATTTATTCATCTCGTATGCAATATGGGCTTTAGTTGTCTTGAAATGAACATTGGCTAAACTGGAAGCTAGTCCAGGAGGAAGAGAATGTTATTATTTATTAGTAAATAATTGATTTGATAGATTCAAATTTGTGGTAATATATATGTTAAAGATAGTCAAGTTGATGGCATAAATAAGTTCCCTATGCTGAATTTGCGAGGCTTGAGCCCGTCGCAAACGGCGCTAGGCAGGCGCACGTTATCGAGGCGCCGACGACGTTGGCGCCAACTAACATTGGCCCGTCCGCCTGTCATTATGTCTGGTCGTTGTCGTCGTCGTCGTCGTCTTAGCAGTGTCGACTTTCTCCCATTCGAATTCCTGTTGTCGGCTTCGTCGGCGTCATTGCTTCGTCTCGCCTTCTCGAGGCTGCCGGATCCTTACGAACTGGCTGGCTGGTTGTCTGGCAGGCTCACTGTCTGCTGACATAGCTCAGTTGCATAAGCTCGTGTTGGATTTTGTCTACTTAGTCGTTGCGGATGACTATGCCATTCAGGCTATGCCGCCCATTTTGGGCGCCAAATCTCGCTGTCCTTCCTATCGAGCTTATCAAACGATGGCTCACCAAACAAACAATGTCGCTGTATCCGCTCAAACATTGTTTCCTCTTCTTTGCTTTGTGATATTCGACGACGTCGGAACTGTGACTGTGATTGCATTACAGTGAAGGTCTTCTTATCAAATGTTATCATCCTCACAGGCATACACGCCACCACTAGCACTGGCCATCACATATCTGGGCGAGAAATAAGTTGATCTGTAGAGACACAGAAGGAGAAACATGGACTAGACAGAGGAAAAACCGGATGCGAGAGACAGTTTCTTTGTATAGCGACATGTTGTTGTTGTCGTCTTCGTCGTCTTGGTGTGGTTCTCATTGTGCCCAATTTGATGGGTCACAGATTTTATTAAAATTCTCGCGAAAGGCCTCATATGAGAAGTGAGATTTCACTCGTTTGAAACCATTTGCTCCCATTTGACACTCAAATCATGGTCACAGTATAATGTCAACATTGCCTTGGCAAATGACTCCTTGTTATGATCACAGAGCAATCCATTATAATTGTTCTCTATAGTTTCGAGCAGCCCGCCAGTTGCACTCGCAATCACTGGCCTCAACATGGCCATCGCCTCCAACGGCACAATACCAAAGTGTTCGTTCATTGGTGTATACACAACCGCATGACTTATTTGTAAACAATTCAACCTTTTCTTCGTCGCTAGGTGATTCAATGAAGGTGACATGAGATTCTAGCTCCAACTCTCTAGTTAGTTGCTTCAATTCGTCATAATATGATACGCTATCCTTGAGTCGTTCATCAAAACCACCAGCAACAATAAGATGCAAATCTTGAAGGTACCGCTTCGTTGGATACGCTCGAGCGCATCTCCTCCTCGTTGTCGTTGTTGTTGATGGTCGTCGCCATTCTTGTTTGAGTCATGAAAATCATCTTGTGGTTGCTTCAGGTTCTGAATAACAATGGAGAGAGCCTCAATGGCAATGCTTAAATCTTTTTCCGTTCAAATCTATTTAATGAGAGAAATATAAATTTTCGCATGGATATCTCATCGAACCGGCGAACAATTTCTACTACAATCCCTTAGTGATGACTTGCGTTTCACAAATTCCTTTATATCAACGCAAGGATAGAGTATCTCGAGTTTCCGTCCACGTAATGATTTGAATGTGTTCTTGACGATATTTCGGGTAAAATTAGAATTAACTAGTATGAGATCGGCTAGACTTGTCGACCATTCTTCGAACTTATCGATTGGTTTCCTGTAGATGGATTTAATGAGTGAATCTCGTCTGGTGAGTAGTTGGTCGGGAAAGTGGCAATAGAATACAATCTTGCATCTACTTCTGAAATTTAACTTGAGAATTGGAATGCATGCCGACACTTGGTCGCATAGGATTAAATCATGGTTTGAGAATAACAATAAATAGAAGGCAATGTACATCATCTTTAGATATGCCATTAGAGCATGGCATTTGCCAAATATTGTTCTGGGAATCCATTGGCCTTTTGTGAATGTCTTGAGAGTTCCATCTCCTGTCTCCTTAAAACATCTTGCTCTGTCATGGTAACCGGTATATATCCCTAACCTGATGACCACATTCTTGTAAGGCTCTACTTGCATCGACGATGAGTCTCTCAGCACCACCGACACCCAAGTCGGGATGTATCACAACCACATTGCAACTGTTGGCAACCATCTGAGTAATTTTCAACGAGGATAAAATAAAATTTTCTCTATTTGTAATCGAAGGTAGATGTTCTAATTTGTGTGGCGGATTTTGGGGATTATTATTGTTGTTGTTGTTATTTATTATTGGTATTGGTATTAATGGTTGTGGTAGTAGTGGTGATAGTATTGTTGATGTTATTTGGTGATTTATTCATCTCGTATGCAATGTGGGCGGCAAACTGCGGGTTGTACCCGCAGTTTTTTGTACGATTTTTCGTACACCCGCGGTTTGCTCGCGGTAAAAATTGGAACACCCTAAACACAGCACATGGAATGAAGAGTCTTGTTTTAGGAGCCGACTCGTAGACATCGTTTACTCGTTTACTCGAATTGTTACAACACACACCGTAACTTTGTAAATATGGGCCGCGGCGATGTTGGGCTCCTCAGAATTAACCACTACAATAGGCTTTCAATATGTGTTCTTCATGGCTGCCAGACTGTCTCTATTGAGTCTCATGGTGAACGAGCAAGGCGGTCGACCATGACGAGGCCATCCCATCAGAGTCGGCGTCATTGTTGTTGTTCTTGTTGATGTTGTGATCGGAATTCAATTCGATCACGTCGGCCGACAGTGGCTAGAGTCCTATAAACATACAGGTGACCTCAACACCAGCTACTCAAATGAGGCCCTCAAATCAACGGGCACCGCAAAGCTGCTAGGCGACGCCGATTGATTTCAGGCTGATTGGATCCGCTCGGCGAGCGTCAGTAGTGCCTATGTTGGCACTTTATGGTATCATTTTCGGCATTTGAAAACTACCCAAATCCTCAGGACTTGTCGTTGGTCGGCCCTAGAATTGGACAAATCACAAACCAGCACGAGCCGTCTGTCCTTCATCTACGGTTGACCAGCGGCCCGAAGCGACAGGCCGCAAGGAGGAATGGATTGTACACTCAATTGTGGTGTCGACAGGTTTTGCTGACAAGCGAAAGTGGTCGTTGCCGTGGTGGGCAGCTGTGGAATCGTTTGGCAAGATTCCAGGACCGAATGAGTTAATATTCACACGACCAGCAGGGCCTTTTATGGCCCTTTTGTTGGTTTGCCAATGGGGTTGTGTATACCCATTGAGACATGCGTTGGATGAATGTCGCTAGCCTGACAATAGGACGCGAGAATTTGCACACTCACGCTCACAGTGGACCTCTGTTGGTCATGGTGAGATTTCGCGGGACCCAATGCCAGGGCCGGCCATCCAGCCTGCTAATATATCAGAAACACGAGGGCTATAAATGCCATTTTGTTGCAGGTCGAATTGGTCACATTCCAAGGACCATTAGAGGCTTCTCATTCTCATTCGCACTTGCACGAGTGCGAATCCTTTGGCTATTTCGAGTCGCCGACGTTGCGCGGCGGCGCAGTCCAATCTTGGCGGGATTGAGGCAGTTGGAACGAAATGGGTTAAATCTTTCATATTGAACCAAAATGTGTAGAACAAATACTAAAAATGGTCGAGAATTGGTCTCTTCTGCTGAGTAAATGGGTGAATGAGTTGAAGAGATACACTCGTTGGGTATTGGCCAAATGGCCAGGCCGAGGAAGCACCGAGCGCGTCCGCACAGCCACCGCCGATTTGTTGGCATCTGCACGCGCACGAGAAACAACATTGGAGTTGCGGAATATAACAAAGTTGGACGATTTATTCGGCTCTGCGCGCGAGGCCTCTTTGAAGGTCAGTCGACCATAACGAATTAAAACAACCACAATAATAATAATGATAACAACAACAACGACGACAATGAGAAGGGCCAGCCCATAATTCCCAAACCAGTCTATTTATGAGTATTAAAATGGAGCCCTAATTTTTGGGTCTCATGTGTAATATGATTCCATGTTGTGGTTGTTGATAGAGAGACAGAGACACAGGGAGAGTGTGGAACAGTAAACATCAACCACCTAATTATTCACCATTGTTTATTTAGGCAAAACTTCAAGCCGAATACTCCACGCTCTGGTGAACGTCGACAACATAGTGAGTTATGTCCAGATGGCCACCTGAAATCATAATCTTCCAAAGCACACCACCGACAAACGGACCATCAAACCAACCAGCGCAAGTCATCAATTTGAAGCCCGTCGAGGGGCGGCTTTCAAGAGGAAAACTATCAGCCAGAGACATAAGTCCTCGTAGACACCTGCCCAGGCGACTGTGTCTGTGTGGAAAAATACAGTAAGGGTAAGTGGAGGCTGTCTGTCAGTCTGTTTGTCGGTTCTAGGCATCGCCAAATCATGTCGAGCCCATCATTCTGACAGTGAAATCTGACTGACCTCTGGTGTTGTAGAGAAACAACACTTGACAGAGCAATCTAATTTGTGAGAGCATCAGGTAATCAATATTCGTTACTCAACAAGATTGTTAGCAGACGGAAAGCGAACCAAATTCATGACTAGAGTACTAATTTGATTTGAGCCACCTTCTGGCCGCTAGATTAATCTAATTACAAGAGAACTAACTAATACAACCAACAACAACAACAACACCTCAAACAGCCCAACAACCATCAGCACAAATCAGTGTCGATGAGTAGGGCCAATGGCGGCGGCGGCGGCGGCGGTGGCGGTGGCGACGACGACGGGGCCGACTCCTTTCGTCGCGTCGCCTACTTTCGGATGGGGCCAAAGAGGACCGAAAGCGACTGCCAATTAAATGAAGTGGACGCTAGACTATGCACTCACATCATATTGGACTCGGCGCGCATAAGCTCGAGCGGTTGCTTAATTGTTTCTTGCCACGACGATTACGTCCACTTGAACCAGGTGAGGCACTTCAAGGCAACACACAACAACAAGAATAGGCTGAGCCGAGTGTACGTACTTATTTCGGTGTCCAACGACGACCACTCGAATGGGTTCCCTTTGTTGGCGGCCAGCAATGAACTTCGGCAGACGTTCGCCAAGTCAGCCATCGAGTTCCTCGAACAATATCACTTGGACGGGCTCGACCTCAACTGGAAATATCCGAATTTCCCAGCCAACCTATTGCTGGCCCGTCAGCGTGACCAAGAACGGACTGGCCTGACGAAGATCGTCAAGAGTCTTCGTTCGGCCATGGTGGAGAGCTATGCGCGCCAATTGGCCGAACAGCATCAACTGGCCGCTTACGGTGGCTCACCAGTGATTGAAACAAGAGCAAAATCATCATCATCATCAACAACAACAACAACCAGGAATCCGTCCCAGATGAATGCCGCTGGCCTACCTGCGTCGCAGGTGGAGCCACATCTGTTGACGGTGGCCATCGCCGGCCAGGAGTCGGTGCTGCGGGTTAGCTACGAGTTGCGCCAGTTGGCAAACCTATGCGACTGGCTCAACGTCATGAGCTACGACTACTTCCTATTCAAGGCCTATGCGCCCTTTACTGGACCCAACGCGCCCCCTCCACCCAGTGGTGGACAACTATGTGCCTATACTGAGCAAGCTGGCGCTGTCCTGGACAGTGGCGAGGCTGCTCGAAGAGGGCCTCGAGCCCCACAAGCTCGTGCTGGGCATTCCCACCTTCGCTCGAGCCTACAGGTTGCTCTTCAGGAGTTCGGGTCCACCTGGGCCATTCGCCTTGTCGGCCGGGCCTGGTCGAGGCGGCCAACAGCAGCAGCAGCAGCAGTCGGCCGATGGCGGCCACTGTTTGAGCTACGGCCAGGTGCTGGAGTTGTTGGCATGCGACGACTCTCGGGCGGAGTTCGACGAGCGCGCCCGAGTCCCGTACCTGCTGGCCGACGGCGGCTACACCTGGATCACCTACGAGAACCCTCGGAGTGTCCGCGAGAAGGTCAACTATATCCTCGAGCGCCGTCTGGGCGGCTACATGACCTGGACACTGGACAGCGACGACAGCCTGGCCGCCCGCGCCGGCGACGGCCACCAGAAGACACAGAATGGAGGGTCCAAACCAGAGGACTCTGCCATGGGCAAGGCCACTACGTTTCCACTGCATAGAGCCATGTTGGACGAGGTAGTCTCTTACCATTGCGGCTCGACTAAGCAACAGACAAGAACTTAGGATTACAATTCATCTATCATTACAGCTGCTGACGAGCTGCTTTGTTATGCATGTAATACGTGGATTTTAATTGACGAATGTAAGAACGAATTTTTTCTCCTTTTTGGTCTTCCATATTCCACCTACATTGTATTGTTTGTGTACACAAATTAGTATGTAGTATTTAGTGTATATGTATATGTCATTGTTATTAATTATATTAGATTGGCGTCTCCTGGAGCTCCTTCATGGACTTGGTGGTCATGATTCTCTCGGCCGTCTTGAGGCCCATCGCGAACGAGTACACGCGACTGTCCACGGCCACCTGATTGCGCGTGTAGCCGTCGAGCCGATCGAGCAGCCCATTGATGGGCACATGCACGAGCTCGCAATGGTCGCCCCTGTCGTCCAGTTGCTCGAGGAATGGCTCCACCTGGAGATCGCTCGAGGGCGCCGTCGAGCAGCAGGTGGTGTTAGCTGACTGGCATTCGACGCCCAACAGATGATGCATGGGATCGTCTCCGTCCAGATAGCGCGAGACGAGCCGCCTCTGATTGCACTCTGGCTTTTTGTTATTCTTGTTGTTGTTATTGTTGGTATTCTCGTTCTCATTCTCATTGTCGTCCACTTGTTGAATATCGTCTGCCGCCTGTATTTCTTCGGGCTGCATCTTGTCGACGGGGAACTCGAGCGAGTAGCCGCCCAAACAGTTGCGATACTTCTTGACCAGCATCAGGCAGTCGTACATTGGATGCCGTCTAAGGATGCCAATCACCGAGCAATACTGTGGGTCTTGTGAGTGCGTGGAATCTCTGGAGTCTGACCTGGTGCTCCTTCTGTGGTCTGTTCGTATCTGCTGGTTTGGTTATTCGGTTGGTTGTCCGGCTGGAAATGGTCATGCGTGAGGCCGGTGAAGTTGATGTTGTAGTTGTCCTTTGAGGTGGCCATTATATGTGTTAATTAAGTATCTTTTATCTATCAAATATGATGATTCGAAGAGCGGATTGAAATGAATGGCTAATAGATTTCGTTTTGGTTGCCTTAGAGATCATCAGAACAAAGTCAAGGCTAAAGAGACAACGAGAGCTAAACGCTGACTTGTCTTATCGATCAATCTGGAAAGGAAGATCTAGCAAAGCAAATGACGTTAATATCATCGACTGTCACTAGGAGACGAGGAGAGCCACGCCATTTGCGACCGCAAACACAGACTCCTACGATATTAGACATCAGACATCGAGCAACGTCAAGAAAGAGAAAGAGAGATTCGGATGGCCAGATAAGATATGAGGCGAATAAAACATGACAAACGACAAATTGTGGTGTAAATACCAAAAGGCAAATAATTAAGCAAAGAGCATCGAGGCCCAACTCACTGGCGGCGATTTATTTGTACATGAACAAAATGTAAAAGAGGCAAGTGTTTTATAAATTCCAATATAAGAATATTTATATAATAATAAACTAATTATATAAAAGTATAGTTTTGGTTGTATTTATACAAAATATAATAGCTAATTTCGTTCCCTCGGGAGGCTTTTTCCTTCTAGAGGCCTTCCCTTCTCTCTGTCTGTGTGTTTTTGTGGCCAACAACTGCAGCCATATCATTGTTGGCCACCTGATAGACGTCGTCGCCATTGTCGAGCCTATTGTAATCCCATGGAGGCCCATCTCACATGGTCGTCGTCGTCGTCGTCGTTGTCGTTTTGATTAGCTATTTTGAGGTCTGTTTTTAACTCGAACTAGCGCCGTATCTACGCAGTTTCGTGGTCGCTCTTCATGGCGGCCGCTTTGCCGTTCTTTTGTCTGCTCGGCAGCTGCGCCGCGTAGTCCTCGATGATCTCCGTGTAACAGGTGGTTTCGATGTTCTTGCCCAGCATGTAGATGAGGAACCTGTGTGGATATATTTGTTGAGGTGATAGTAGTTGTTAGTTATTTGCATTTGATAATCATCATTCATCCATCCATTCATTCAGTGAAACGACTAAACGACACACAAGTGAGAAAAAAATTGGTTTCTTCTTCTTCATCATCTTCGACATTAAAATAAGACAATGAACACCTTTCAAGTTATTCTGATGCTTGCGAGCCTCGTCGTGGTTGGCGGGCGACGCCAGTCGATGACCGCCAGGACTGTCTCGGTCAGGTGGAGGCCAAGTTCGGGCACATTTCGCCACCCGAACGCCTGGGCGAGTTCGTGGAGGCCATCAGGGCGCTCAACCGTCAGGCAGACCAGACGAGCCTCATGGGACTGCTGAACGATGGGCGGACCGACCTGCGCTTCCGTGCGACGGGCATTATAAGAGACGAAATGGACGAGGCTCGACTGGTCCAGATGTGCGCCAACCTCATCAAGAACATGCAGGCGGAGGTTTTCGGCGGACAGTGTCAGTTGGACACCTTCAGCGCCAATGGACCCAACCACAAGGCCCTCATGGAGGGGGCGGCCAGCCATCCGAACGCCGACAAGCTCTTCGGAATGATGGAGGCCTGCCTGAGGATCTGAGGCGAGGCTCGCTGTTGTTGGACAATGCAAGGCAATAAATCATATCATGTCATTTGTAGGCCAGTTGCTGCATTGTAAAGAAATAAATATATGAGCCAGAGGCTATCACCTGCAGTCTAGCAGGCCAGGGCTGTTTATGCGAACCCATAACTGTGGACTTGTTGGCGTTCCATTGTCGTCATCATCGTCATCGTCGTCGTCATCTTTGTCGTTTATCCAGCGTGGGAACGGACAAACACAACAATTCAATTTGCAACTTACGCAACAACAAGTTGCTGGCGACCAACGCCAACTCTCGGCCGATACAATAAGTTACGCAACGCCAGCGACAACTCAAACAAGTTGCGAAAACAAAATACACGTTTAAAGGCAATGAGAGACACAGAGAATTGTTTGGTTTGTAGGCTTGTCGAAGAAATGACTTCGACTTTAAAAACGACATAAACCATAGAATAATATGAAAGTAGACCTAAACTAGCCGCTTGTTGACTCTAAAATTGAACAACAACAATTCCTAGGAGCCGAACTCGAATATACAGCTAATGCAATTGCGGCTTTACCTTTGCATGGTGTTGTTGTTGTGCAATATGACTCGGAAAACTACTTTTGTGCTCTCTGTTCGGCTCCAATTGGTGTCGGGCAACTCAATTAGAGGCAGCTGACGACAGCTGGAAGGGAAAGCTGGCTGACTGGCTGGCCAAACTGGAGCACAGGTAACTGTTACGCAATTAGTGCTTACGGGGAGCTTTCGGAAAGAGTTGCTGCCACCGTCGCCGCCATCGTCGTGCAGCTCGATTTTCCGAGTCGATTCGGGCGTTCGCATCGCGAAACAATGGACGGCCAAGCCAACAAGTGCCCGGAGGTGCATTCTTCTCTATTTAGCGCTGAAGAAACAATTAGCGGACAGCTCAATCGGATTTCGTCAACCTGCCAGAGGTCGTCTTCTTCGGCCGGTGCCAATTGATGCATGAGACGGGCAGAGACAATCGACATAGTTGGCGCCAGACGCCGACTGTTGGAATAAAAGGCGGGAATGGCGACTTTTGCCAGCTCATTAATATGAACGACGTCGGCCTGTTTATTAGTTAGCGTCGCCGACGATTGGACGACGACGCCGCCGCTGACGACAATAATGAAACCATCAAATGAGGCCAGTTCTCGAAGATGATTGCGACAGGTAGATGTCAATCAGCATGAAACAGAGAGCACGAAAACTTTCTTTTTGCGGCTTCTCGCCGAGTTGTTCGCCTAATGACGACGCAACAAACAACTCAACTAAACTATCGGCTTTCGTAGCCCAGCAAAGGCCGAACAATGACAATTACTCTGTTCTTTTGGTTTATTGCCAGCATCAACAACAACAACAGCAATAGGTCGTCTTGGCCGCTGCCCACCACATTCATTGGTCGCGCTCTGCTTCCAAATGAGATTAGCATTTTTGCATTGGCTCATTTTATATGCACACCAGCGACGAACGACAACAGCATATGAATCGATCATTCGAACAACAACAACAACAGTGGCCTTCCAATGGCCACAGGTATGTTCGGTCAACAGCCGACGAACGATGGGCGATGGGCGAGGCGCGCGCCCACTGCAACACTCGCCCATCTGTCGGCCGCTTGTCGCCACTTGTTGAGAGGCTGCAGTGGCCGCCAGTGAACAGTCACGAAAGTGGTGGTATTGCTGATGGAGGCTTCTCGCGCTCGCCAATCGAAATGGATTTCGCTCCTCTGTATTACACATACACAATAGAATTGCCGTGAGCCGTCTCGTCTGCGGCTGGACGTCTTTACAATGGCCAAGCGACAACTAATCTCAATTGAATTTCCATTTCGCCGGCGCCGACGCATCCGAGGCGCCCTTTCTGCAAATTGCGCCCATTTGCGGGGCTCACTGGCACGAAGAACACTGGCGGCCGGGCCGGCGCACCTGTGAGCATAATAATGAGCCAACTTTGAAGAGACGGCCGGCCAAACCAAAGCAACAACAACCACCTGCCTGCTGGCCGGCAGTGCAGATTAAAGCGAGAAAGTGGTTTGAGCTGTTGCTGGCGACACTTTCGGCGGTTGGCTGGCAGATGTCGAACACAGGCCCGAATCGAAGGGCGAAAACGGCGCCAGGACCTGTTGATTGGCGTTGGATGTAGCGGCAAACGACAAGTGGACGACGTAATGGAGGAAGTGACTATGCTTGCGGACGGCTGGCCGACTGTTTGTTGTTATGGCGACCAACCGAGAACAAGTTGGCGCACTTCCATTTCCATCTCCATTTCCATTTGTGTGCATGTGACTTATTGTCTGCTTGCTGCGATGTGGTTTCCATTCAGTCTCGGCCACTTGCCGCATGTATCCATGACAGGTAAGCCGCTTCCACAAACCTGTACACCTGCTCACTTCCACACAATGACAACAACATGAACGATGGCAGCAGCAGCCGCACCGACGACGACGAAAGTGATTTCGTTTTTTTTCTCTTCAACTGGCGCACTAATCTGAATTGGTCGAAGTGGCGGTGGAATCAAGAAAAAGAGTTGGCCAGATCGGCGGCCAACAAGACTGACGAGAGAAGCTCTGCCTTGAAAGCGACACTTCGCCGAGACGAGCCGAAGGAAAAAGCGCAACCAGGAAGGAATGGAGGCTAATAGTGGTTGCTGCTGTCGTCGTCAGAGTAGACTTGCTCTGTGCGGTTTCACTTAAAGCCGCTGATATTGTTATTGTAATGACTAAACACAGGTGTCTGTTTGTGTGTGGTGCTGGTGGTGGCCGACAAGAGACGAGACTTGCAGCTACAAATTAGAGAATCGATAGAGAATGAGAGAGAGAGAGAGAGAGAGAGAGAGAGAGAGAGAGAGAGAGAGAGAGAAAACCAAACAACAAACCGGTGCCGTCGACGATGACATGAGATTTCTCAGTCCCAATCTCGATCAATGCATCACTTCTACAGCTAGGAAACTCATCTGGTGTTCACTTGGCTCTTGAAACATGCACTTTTGAACTCTCTATGCCTCTTTCTCAGCTTCTGTTTGCTTTTTACTTGTTTGATGAAGGAGAGGAAATACCTGACAAGCCGGCCGAGCCACTGATTGATTGATGCCAGACGATAAGACTCTCTTCAAATTGATCTAATTTGACGTGATACATTTGTGTGTGTGTGTGCCGGATGATCTCACTTGCACGTCGAGTTTGATTAGCTTTGTTGTTAAAAGTAAAGGATTGCAGCTTGAGAAGGACCGATCAACAGCCTTTCCATCTGTACGTCAACTCCATCCCTCAGTGGCAGCTCTGTATCTTCAAAGTTGGCCAGTAGGACTTTCGCCTTGGCTGGTGGCGTCCGCGAGACTTTGTCGATCTCTGATCGGGCGGTGGTCAGCCGGGCCACAAGTGTGTTGTGGTGGTCGTAGTTGACAAGCAGCAACAGGCTGCCAAACCGATCCGACACGCGGCCCATGGCAAGGAGCGACTCTGAGCCGCTCGGATAGAACACCAAATCGCCGAACACCAACGTCGACAGATACTGGCGCCGGATGCTCTCCAGGCGCAGATGCAACTTGAGCGGATTCTTGGGATGGCTCGAGTTGGACAACAGACTCGACGTTGTGATGGCGCCAGTTGCCATTCAGGGGCACCCAAATGTCGCCCTTCGACGAGAAGCCGCCCGATGGCTCTTTGCCTGTCCAGGCGATGGGCGCCCGTTCGACCAATCGACTGGACTCGCCTCGGCCAGTGTCCGCGCGGGAATGTCGTTGTAGTTGGAGTCACTCATCGACAGCTCGTCGCCGTAATAGTTGATGGGAACGCCCGGCAACATGTGGATGAGCCACCGGAGAGCGACCACATTGTGGAGGCCCACTTTGTTGGCCAGCCGCGGGTTGTCGTGGTTGCTGAGGACCCAGCAGATCCAGGGCGACATGGCGCCCTCCTCGGCGGGCCAGCCAAGCTCTCTGGTGGGCCGAATCCAGCTCAGGGCCGTCAGCTCGATATTTTTGGCCGTCAGAGTGGCCCCTTCCAACTTTAACAGCTCGAAATTAAACGGCAAATCGGCAAAACGTTCGTTGGTTGACCTGCCATAGTATTCAACTAGCTTGGCCACCTCGTCGTAGGCCTCGGTGATGATAATCCTCGGCTCGCCGCCCTGAAACTCTTCCTCTTGGGCCACCTGGCGCCAGTCAGTGGTCATGGCGGCGCTCTCGGGCAGCGTCCGAGTGAATTTGTGGACAAGTTTGTTGGCTGGATCGTCGCCGGGCCTCCAGTTGGGGTTCTCGGGTTCATCGGGAAAGTTTGTGGTCTCTTCGATGAGAAAGTTGGCCGAGTCCACTCGTAGGCCATGCGCGCCCTTCCTGAGCCAGAACCTGGCGATCTCCTTGAACTCCTCGCGCACCTCAGCATTGCTAAAGTTCAAGTCGGGCTGCTCCGCCAGAAACTGATGCAAATAAAACTCCTTCCTCACCTCTGACCACTGCCACGCGGGCCCACCCCGAACACCGACACCCAATTCGACGGGTACCGGCCCTGGTATCTGGTGGAGTTGGACCACACGTAGTAGTCGCGGTACTTGGCGCACCTGGCCGGCTCGACCAGTGCCCGTTCGCTGCACTCCCGAACCAGGCGTGTCTGTTGGACGAATGGTTGGGCACGAAGTCCACCACAATGCGCATGTGTCGCCGGCGCAGCTCCTCCACCAGCTGCTCGAAATCGTGCATCGTCCCGAACATCGGGTTGATCGACAGGTAGTCGTCGATGTCGTAGCCGCCGTCCTTCATGGGCGACGAGTAGAAGGGCGCCATGAGGATGGTCTCCACGCCAATCAACTGCAGGTAGTCGAGCTTCTCGATGACCCCCCCGAAAGTCGCCATCGCCGTCGCCGTTGGAGTCCTGAAACTGCGCAGGTAGATGTGATAGAAGTTGCTCTTCTTCCACCATTCAATGTTGTCGATGTTCTGCTCATCTTCAGGTTGTTCTGGTTGTCCTGGTTGCCCAGCTGCTGATGTAATATGTACCAGGACGACCACCAGACACACAACCCATTTAGTTGCCCTCATTTTCTCACGTTGATTTATATTTTAAACTTTCTAATAGATGTTTGCGCGAACTTGGCTAATGCGACGAATGACAATCGCAAATCAGGACGCGTTCCCACAAAGTCTAAACATCATCAGATAAGGAAGGCGACGAGTGGCCGATCAACAACAACAACGACAACAATAATTACAATGACAGAAAAACTCAAAAAGCGGCGAGATAACTTGATAATCATCGGAGTTTAGGTTGACTCGACCAAAATCATTATCAAAATCAAAATCAACAACAACAACAACAACAATAACATCAAAAACATCACCTGACAGAGTGGCAGCTGTTGAGTGCATGTCTCTATGGCCCAGCAACCGACCAGGACATCAACTGTGGGCTTGTCTTCTATTCGTAACGCAGCCGTTCTTACATCGGGCGAGAGTAATTGGCTGGATTTGGTGTAGGTGTCTGATGACGTCTCACAGTAGTTGTTGTTGTTGTTTGTTGGTGCATTAAATTAGAGTCGGCCCGAGAGAGCGAGATTATTCAATAAACAAATAACTGTCCTCGCTAGGGCTGTGTGTGTCTGCTGCTCCAATTAGCTGATGAATTGGAACGACATTTGGTTGTTTTTGTTTACTGTTTGTTGTTGTTGTTGTTTTGTATTGCGTCTTACGCAAGAAACTTGAGATTATCAAACTGAGGCAGACACACAAACATTCGACGATGGAGAAAACAATGTTCGTCACGGCACGACGAAATTGGATCTCATCTCGATGAATTTACAATTCTAGCCACTTGTTGATGGCTACATGACGATAAGAATGACTCCACTCGACAAACAAACGAACGAAGGAAGAAACTCTCAAACTGTGTCGTTTACTTACCAATCGCCGAGGTCCACATTGTTGACTATCTGTTGGATGGAGCCTCGATCGGCCAGTGCAATGCACTTGTCTTGAATGAGACGGACGCGGATTCGCTTGGAACCGATGGTTGCCATGCGGTAGATGAGCGTACAGGCGGTGAGGATGGCCAGGAAGTAGAACCAGAACCAGAGGAATATGTAGATCTTCTCGTTGATGATGTTGATGGGCAATATGCACATGGCGTCGTGTTTCTGGACGTCGCCCGACGCGCCGTACCTGTGGAAGGTACACTTGGTGAGCCGGGGAAACACACGAATCATTGGGTCGTAGCGGACGCTAAAGTCCCATTCGGTGAACTGCAACACCTGTAGGCCGTAGGTGGAGAATTGGCCGCCCAGGAATTTGTCCATCATAAGCATTTGCATGATTACATTGACTAAATTGAGGAATTCTACAAAAGCAAAACATATAAAACGAGGTCTGATGTGAGTCCTTACATTTCTTCAAATACTTAATCAACAGCTTCTTTTGTTCCTCTCGTTCGGAGTCCTTCAATATGGGACTGCACATGTTTGATCGAATGGTACGGATGCGTCCATTCTCGAAGGCCTTCCATAGATAATGAGGGACATAGAAGAGGATCGCCTGGAAGAAGAGGACAAAACACACCCATTGATAGTAGGCATGATAGACACGCTTCTCGCCAGGCAGATACTTGTCCACGCCCGGATAGGGCACCTCGATGCCCACCGTCTTGTTCCAGGAATCGACCACCGAGAAGGTCGTGTGGACCCAACAAAAGGTGTCGAGCAGCTCGTTGGGGATGTCGTCGCGCGAGATACAATCGATGGGGTCGCCAAAGTATTGGCGGGCAGTGACGAGCACCGAACAGGTGAATAATAGCATGCAGGAGACACGATAATGCAACGAAGACATTATTGTCTATAGTGCAACTTGGCATCTTAATGAAGCTCTTGAATGGGCTGATGAGATCCATCTTGGCCGGTCTTGGATCTTCTTGGGCGTCAAGTTATGATGGTTAGGGGTGTTTGTCTGTCTTCTGATTAATTAGGTATGTGTCTTATGTCTTGAAAGGTCACTGTGGACTTGATTGTTGTTGTTTTCGTAGTTTCGTTGGTTGCGAGCATTGGTTTCTTATTGTAAAACTTTACTGTTGTTGTCGTTGTTCTTCCTCCTGTTTCGTACTGTTCGTGGTGATCATCATTATGGTGAATAAAAAATAAATCTTATTCATAACTACTAGCACTAATATTACTTGATTGTTGATTGGGCTACATTCATCTATGCCAATCAAATCAAATCAACTCAAATGAAGTCAAATGAAATCAAATCAAGTGAAATGAATTCATGGGGAAAGTCTGAGTGACTAGAAACATCATCATTATCTTCTTCTTCTTCTTCTTCTCCTCGTTTCATCAACAAACCACCCTTACTTTCTCTCTCACTCTTTTGACTGATGGCGCCGCCGCTACTCTCCCGCCAGTGCACACTTCAAGCGCAGATTCTCGCCTGATGTGCAATTCTGCTGCCTTGACACTTGTTGTCCGCCTGCCCGTCTCAGCAACTGCCTGCCAAATCTCGCAAACTTCCAGCTCTAATGACGACTAGCCCGAGCAAATCTCCATCTAATTTTCTTTCTTTACCTCTCGAATATACTCTCTTCTGGGTGTCTTCGGAGCAGTTTCTCTCTGTCTCCAGTCTCTCAGTGTGTGACAATTAGTCTTTCTCTCTCAGTCTACGTTTACCTCCTTCGATCAATTCAGTTAGCTGCGCCGATGCTCTGAGGCAGGCACAATTGCGATGAATGGCTTCTCTTAATCAACGTCGTCGTTGTTGTTGTTGTTGTCGTCGAGGGCACAATTCGATTGTTATTGTTGTCGGCTGAATAAGCTTCCTACAATGGCCGTCGACGTCCTCGGCTTCTTCTGTTTTGCCGTCGCCCTCCTCTTGTTCTTGCTCGCCTCACCTGGCGACAGCTCTCGTTGATGCGCTCGCCGGCAGTCGAGGGAGGTGGCTTGCCGACTATTGCCGTTCAGTGATGTCCGTCCGTCCGTCCGTCAGTCTATTCTCGAGGTGAGTTACTGTGTTCTTGTCCAATATAATTCTGCCGCCGAATCTCCGACACTTTTGGCTCTCCACTTGGATACGCTTTTTTGTGTCTTGCGGTCGCCCGTTTCTATCTCTGTCTCTGTCGTCGACTACTCCAACTTGTGCAACGCAAACACAATGACTACCACCGACTTGCTTCGGCTCTTATCAGCCCTAAAATAAACTCCTTGTTGAACGGCCTCTGTCATCAAGACTGTCACTAGTCAGTCAGCCAGCCAGCCAAACTGAACTCAACCGAACTCGACTCAAGTCGACTCGGCCGGCCAATCAGATCTGCTTTTAGCTCTCTCGTTTGCCGTGGCCGACTCAAGTCTCGTTATTAACTAACCTTTCGGTTTCTCTCGTCGCCGTCGCCACCGTCGATGTATTCTGTCTATGTGCGTTATCTTGAAACAGTAAAATTCTGTCGACTTGTTGCCTGGTGGTTGGCGCAAGCGAGTGGACAACAGCAACAACAACAACAACACTAAACAAGCGCGCACTTGTTGGTGTTGTCGGTGCCGCTGCGGCCGGCCGATCTGGCGGAACTGCCAACAGCAGCCACGGCAACTATCTCTGCTCTCGGCCAGTAATTCAATCTCTTTTCTCTCTCCCAAACTTGCCAGGCAGTTGCCGCTTATTGCACCGGGCCAAGCTCGCCCTGTGTGTTCCCTCCAATATGATCCCTTTTTCGAATGCTTGAGCAACCAAAACAACGCCAACATCGGCCAGGTGGCCAGCCACTGGCCAGTGGCAGCGCCTTCCAGTGAGTCAGATCAGCTCCACACAGGCTGTGTGAGTGTGTGCGATGGACGGCCACTTTCGGGGTAGTTATTTCTGGTTGTTGTTTTTTGTTAATGTTGTCGATGTCGAGTGGTCTAAGCAAGCAAAGTGGCTAATGTGCGCCGTTTGACTGGTCTCGTCTGGTACGCATTGGATTAAAACCTTTGCAGCGGCATCCTCAGTGCCGGCCGCAAACGAGCGCTTCCAGTGACTGGCCACTTGTTGCCACCGTCGGATGTGTGCCTTTGCCTTCACTACTCACACACTCGACAGCCAGCTTTGGATTGGCGTGGTCGGGCCTGCAATGAACGGTGGACGAGACTCTTGTCGGAGGATGAGACTTCGTCGATGCGATCCGTTAAGATCGTCGTCGTCGTCATCATCATCGACAGCAGCGGCGGCGTCAACTGATAGAGATGGTCGTCTGGCGGAATGGCGAGACAGAAGTTTCCAAAAGGTGCCACAAGTTTGCGAGCAAACGACAATTTTTGCTTGCTTGCCATCTATGTAACAGCAGCCCAGCCATATGCGAGCCACTCGCGCCAGTGCTTTGTATCGTTCACAAGCCCAACCAAACGAACCAAACACATCGACCTTGCCGCCCCGATGGGAATGACGGGAGAGGAAGCCCGCCTGTTGAGCGCGCTTTCCTGCTAGGCACACGAATGGTCTTGGTGCTTTTGGTCGCCCTCGCCGTATCGATGAGTTTCCAGAGCTTTCGGCGTGTAACAACTCGATTGGCGAGATATTCTCACATCGGCCGGTGGCCAATCGCACATCGTTGCCACTTGGCGCGGACGAATCTGTCAGGGCGCCCATCAGCTGGCCGGCACTGCAACATGGCACAGTAGACGACAACCATGGATATTGTGGCCGACGACGCGCCTCTGCCTAATGTATGCATGTCTATATAACCTAAATCAACAAGTTTGCCAATAATGTCGCCATTGCCGTCGATCCATAGCCGCTAATGGCACGTCGACGGGACTCAAACATGGCCACAAACAACAATGGCTGGTAGCTGTCGTCGTCGTTATTATGTTTCGACGAGCTTGTTGTGGCCTAGCGACTGTCGACAGCATGGCCGGCGTGTTGTTTCCACCGCCGCATTCATTATTAATCTAATAATGATGGCGCTCGTCGTCGACTCTGCAATGGTTGCCTCAGCACTCTCTCGGGGCTCATTGGACTTGTTTCACTGATCGCATTTGGCCGATTAATAACGACGATATTGCCGAACTCCAACGGCAACACCACATTGGCCGCCCTCAGACAACAGAGACGCGCCTGCCTGGCATGCTTCTCTACGGCCCTCGTCTGGCGTTCAAGTCTTATGAGCTGGCCCAAGCACACATGATGTTGTTGCGGTATGGCTGACAACTTCCAAGTTGCAACTTGCAACGTCTGGCAGTTGCCATTGGCTTCTCGTTAGTTATTGTTTGCATTTTGCATTGATTGCTCAATAACGACAACAACAACTTGATGTTCCCATTTCAAACACTCGCTGATTTGTTCCACCCAAGAAGGAGATACTGTCGCTGATAACAAGCCTCCAAAAGACACTTGTTCACGCCGCCCGTGCACTTGAAAAGGAAGCCGCCCGCCAGCGCCCTCTGGATACTTCCCTCCTGTTGCCTGTTTATCTAACTCAACACCGCTGATCTTGCCTAAAGTGGTGCCCATCTGCTAGTCGCGAAGAGGCAGACTAGTCAAATCTCTCGATTTGATCAAAACTGTCTATTGCTGGCGTAGCTGATTGATGCCTATCTTATCATACCCATCATCTGTATCGGTTAAACCATAGCACATTGATACTACACTTGGCAGAAACACCATTTCGGTTGGATACTTCACGGGTTTCAACTATTCTCAGCAAACATGAAGACTCTGCCACTGGTCGGCATTCCGGCCATCCTGGTTCCATGTATTACATCAGCAGCTGGGCAACCAGGACAACCAGAACAACCTGAAGATGAGCAGAACATCGACAACATTGAATGGTGGAAGAAGAGCAACTTCTATCACATCTACCTGCGCAGTTTCAGGACTCCAACGGCGACGGCGATGGCGACTTTCGGGGGTCATCGAGAAGCTCGACTACCTGCAGTTGATTGGCGTGGAGACCATCCTCATGGCGCCCTTCTACTCGTCGCCCATGAAGGACGGCGGCTACGACATCGACGACTACCTGTCGATCAACCCGATGTTCGGGACGATGCACGATTTCGAGCAGCTGGTGGAGGAGCTGCGCCGGCGACACATGCGCATTGTGGTGGACTTCGTGCCCAACCATTCGTCCAACAGACACGCCTGGTTCGAGTGCAGCGAACGGGCACTGGTCGAGCCGGCCAGGTGCGCCAAGTACCGCGACTACTACGTGTGGTCCAACTCCACCCAGATACCAGGGCCGGTACCCGTCGAATTGGGTGTCGGTGTTCGGGGGATTGGGCCCGCGTGGCAGTGGTCAGAGGTGAGGATGTCCTGCCCGACACCCCGCATTGGTCGAGAGAGTCGAGACGATCTGCTAACACACACACTGTTGCGAGTAATGCAAGCCAGAGTGAATGCACAGCACCCTACTCTGGCTTTTGCCCGTTTGTCCCCTCCGCCCTCTCTACTCATGTTCTATCACCAACAGAAAAAAAAACATGAATGAAGTATAGATACATGACAAATAAAATTATAATGAGTTAGTGATTAGCAGCCATCAAGGATAGAGTATTTATTTAATGTGTTAGTAATTTTTGTTCGTTATCCCACTCATAATACTCGTTCTTCTCCCAGCTTTCCTCCACTTCTTGCTCTCTTTTACTCGTTCTCTAACCATGTTGACTGGCCTAACTTACTTGATATTTTCTTGATTAAAACTTATTATTTGAATATTTGATTGATTATGATGAATTTGAACGAACTCTTCGAGATTCTTTTATACTGATTTTTTGTTTGATGTCAACTTAAACTAATCTAATCGAACAACTGGAGTGCGTGGGTATGGGTAGATGACGATATTTACTCAATGTTCAAGTGTGTATTTATTGATATGAAGCAACTCCTTTTATAGTCGTCTGATGGAGCTCGACTAGTTCTGTCGTCTTAATTACAGATTGACATATTGGAACTGCAAATTGACATATTCAATTTTCTGTCTAGACAAAGAATGAGACACAGTTTGATTTAACTGGAGAATGCCATGCTATGGCATTTCAACATTTGATTTTCTATTATTTTGTTTCTTTATTTTGGATTATATTGCCATTTCTTTTCAGGTATTTCGATGTATGACAAGGGCCTAAGCCGTTGCCATACTCTCGTAGACTTCAGGTAGTCATATTGTTTGTTATACATCAACACCTCAGGATTCCAGCGAGGCTGGTGATTCGCATTGTAGCGAATTCGCGCCCACAGTGATGGATTCATCTTCTGTTAGACGGGCTGACTCAGCACGTTCCTAAGTATGGAATGAGATATGTTGACAACTAACTGATTATATTGGTCGTATCGCCTGATCGATAGATCATATGATACGAGTTGTTGTGCTGACTTAGCATATCGAGCAAACTGACATCTTGTCAGGGCGTGTAACGACGCATATAAAAGGGCTTTGCCCTCAGAGACGTTGACACTGAAAATATATAATAAAAAGATCTGAAGTAAAAGCAAAGCCCGTTAGTTTTATTATCTACCTTTAACATCTTCAGCTAATGTTGCTTCTATTGCTGGTAGATATTCTTCTGATAGAGCTGGCATTGTTGACAAACGCTCCTGCTGTCAATTGTTCGGCCCATTAAGTTCGAAATGTTTGCTAAACATCACATTTGCCAAACAATCATATCTCCTCACATACATCGTGTCACGAGAAGGGTTATGCACGGTGATGTTTAGTTTGACAGTCTCTTTGTCGCGAATAACAAATTGCTTATGTGATTTTTGTTGGCCCGAATGAACTTTAACTCTAACATGCACTTCATGGCTGCTATCACCAATCAGAGCTACATCAGTAATGATGGTTCGAGTCTCGTTTGGTGGAATACTTTCCGGGTGTGCTGCGTACAATTTGTAATGGCTGGACATTGGATCGACGCCTAATGGACATGCGAAGTCCGACAATGGCTCGCTCACAATTATCGTTCGTGTGAAGAAGTCCTTGCGCCAAGTGCAATAGTACCAACTGGTGTTTTGCTTATTGTCCTCGAAGTTGTTCTCCCACAAACTCAACCAATCAATCTACATACTGGATTGCCCTTTACTTGATTGATGACTGATTTGATGTTGTCCTCGACCATCGTTTTGCTCATATTTCCATCGATCACATAAACTGGTGCAGGCAACAAGTGTTGATTTTTAATAAAGACCATATCGTGTTGATTGTGAATGTGATTTTGAGCATAGCTGGAGTGATGCTCTCTTCGCCTTCCCTGTTTCTCTCTCTCACACGACCGTTGGAAACAGTTGGATCGGTTCGCAAATAAATGAAGGCATCGATTGGCGCAGTTGTTTCGATTAGATTATCAAAGGCGTGTGATGCGGTGATTAGGCGAGAGATAGGGGCAGAGGCAGGGCAGGTTCTAATCACGACCACAGGAACTCGTTGTTTTACATTTAACTTTTAATGTTCTCACTTTTACTACCAGAACTCTACTGACTAAATATCTTGCCGGCATTTCGGCGTTGGCTGTTGAGCCGATCGGCGAGGCTGCGCGGCCAATTGTTGGCGCCAGATCTTAAACGCCCTGTGCGCGCTGAATGTACAAATGACGCGGCGTCACTGGGCGTCGCTCAAGAACTCTTCCTGTGCGATGGTGTAGTGCTTGTTGGCTTCGCCGATCCTTGTAAAAACATGATAATATGACCATAATGATCGTTCTTGTATGTTGACAGCTGATGGTAATTCATTGATGTGTCTTGATTTCATTGGTCGTTGCTGGAATTCAAAGGCATACTTGGTTCCTCGTAGTACTTCAAACAAATTGTCATTGCTCGTCCAATCTAGGGTGGGCTCCACAAAGACGGGATGAATCCATTGGAAGGCGCTCAAGGTGGTGCTCTTACCGCTGCCGATGTTGCCTTTGATGGCTATGTTTATCTTTCTTGCCGCCATTATTCATGTTTTGATGGTTTATGTTGATGATGTGTTTGTTGGTTGTATCTGGTTATGATATTTGATTCTATTTGTATTGATGTTTAGTTTTATGGATTCAATTGATATTTTATTTCGATGTTGACTGATGGACTGCAAAATCATAATTGACTTCTGGTGTCGTTGATGAACCTAATTGTTGCTATACTTGGCTTGTGGTATCCATCAACGCTTCCTGGTGTTATTGATGACAGCTGTTGCACATGATGTGGAACCAGTACATTGGCATGATTATCATTTAGTGCATGAAGTGTAGGTGACGAGTGCGAGCGAGCGAGAGAGAGCCGGCAGTTGCCGCCTGCTTGCGGCTGATTCAACGTGAAATTAACATTATCTAAAATAAAACGTCCCTCTCTAAAATTCTTTCTACAACACACACTGTTGCGGACGAACGAAAACTACTGAGACTGTGCATGTTGTGAACGAAGAAAAAACTGACTAAATACTCTATCCTTGTTGGCTGCTGATTCGCGACTGGTTATAATTTTATTTGTCATCTATCTATATTTCACTCATATGTTTTACTTTCTATTGGTGACACAACATGACCCGAGAGGGGAGGGGGTACAAATGGGCAGAAGCCAGAGTAGGGTGGTGCGCATTCACTCTGGCTCGCATTACTCGCAACACACTATGAAAATTTACCTTGTGAAGCTCCCCGACAAGCCCATTGGGAGGCAGCCAAGAGAGTAATGAGATACTTGAAGAGTACCAAGTCGCTGGGGATTATGTACAGAGACAGCAACAAGGGATTATGTTGTTATGTCGACTCAGACTACGCTGGCGACATCGATAGCCGCAAGTCAACCACAGGAAGCCTGTTGCTCCTTTGTGGTGGTCCAATAATGTGGAAGAACAAGCTCGAGACAGAATTAAAAATTGCAAGGGCCACTATTAACGAACAGCGACAAGCAATTGATACCGTCAAGATGCAACTGTCCTACCAAGTCCAAGAATCAATATACCAGCGAGAAAAGGCAACTCGATTAGCCGCAACCCTCCGAGATGATACGAGGAATGAGGAGGACCTAGGACCAGGAAGCAGCTCTCAGGAAAGCATCATCGGTCGTATATGGGAGCAACGTTTCCTTGTAATCGATTCCTGGTTTTGTGAATAGCCACAGGCGACTAGTCTCGCCTTGTACCTCTCGACTTCGCCTGTTGTCTTGCACTTGATCTTGTACACCCACTTACACTTGATAGCCTTACGGTGGGGTGGAAGATTGACTAAATTCCACGTTTTGTTTCTCATTAGCGAATCATATTCTCTCATAGCTTGTCACTACTGGTCGGCGTCATCGCCTCTCACTGCTTCCTCATACGTCAGTGGCTCGTTGTCATAAGCTACCATGGCCTCTGCCATTTGATTCGCTCTACGACGTAGGTTGTACCTGGGCGTTGGTGTTTCGTGTTCAGGTCGCTAGTGTCACTTGCCGTGGGTGATTGGTCAACGATGTCATTACCTGGTTCGTCGTCGAGTAGGTCAATGTCTTCTGATTCAGTCGGCTTCAGTATCTGGTCTAGTTGGTCATAGCCCTGGTCGGGGTCATCTTTTCTAAGGGTTTTTGTCTCGTAGAACACTTCTCTCGAAATAATGACATTATTCTTGGTCGGGTCATACAGTCGGTACGTAAAAGTCGGGCTCGTAGCAAAACTAGGATATATGGACTGGTTCGCTGTTCAAGCTTCTTCTGATAGCCGGACCTCTTCTTCTCTTGCTCTTCCATGTGAGCAAGTGAGCCAGAATACTCGCATGTGGCTGACCCGAGGCTTGTAGCCGAAGAATAATTCAAATGGTGTGCTAGTCGGGTTGCGCTTGTTGATCGTTCGGTTGAGTGTGTACTGCAGAGAGAGAGAGAGAGGGAGAGCCGCAGTCTGCGGCCCCCACGCGGTCGGCTGAGCAGCCGACCGCTGCGTATAACAGAATAAATAGCCGCCAGGTGAGTCAGTACTGACCTGGACGGCTAAGAGTTAACGTAAAATAGATTTTCATTTTCCTGTTCCTTTACATTTGGCGAGCGTGCCAGGGGTAACATTATAAGAGATAATTAACTACCTCGGACACAATTATCGATCGAGACAATACATCATCTACATCAAGAAAACTGACCGCGACACGCAAGAAGATAGTACAACGAAGCAAACGACTGATAGGGTTACAACAACAGAACCTCAAGTTAGAAAGCCATCAAAAGATCGGCCGCAAACGCCAATTATTAGATCGACACCTACGACAGACCGCTAGCTAATTTACGCCATCTAACCACGGTCATTATGCCGCGAGTAAGACCGACTAGCGCGGCCAACACCGGAGACGAGCCGACCGCCGGCCAGGAAGCGGAGATGAAAGCTCTCAAGGACACCATGGTTGCAGCACTAGAGCAAGGACGACCGATAACCATCGAACCATTCAATGGAACCGGTAACATCATGGACTGGCTCGAGGATTATGAAGCCACGGCCAAGGCCTCCGGGTGGACCGAGGATCTGCTAGCAACCCGACTACGCTCCTACCTCAAAGGACCAGCCATGGGGATGGTACCGGGCAGTGGACAAGACCGAGGCACTAGCGTCCAAGGAGTGGAGCCAAGTCCGAGCCGAAATGGTCGACGCTTTCAAAGCGGTAGACTATGAGATGGACCTCCGCGGACAACTGCTCAATAAGAGAAAGGCCCATGTCGACCCTGTACAATTTATGTATGAGAGGAGACTCATCTGCGCCCAACTCGATATGACCGAGCTCGAGGCAGTCAAGAGCATCATCGTCACGCTGGGGAGCCATACCACAGCAAGTTGGTCTGCAAAGACGTCCGGACCATCGCTGAGCTCCGGGACAAGCTCAAGAGGCTTCGCCTGTCCGACCGTTCCTCTAAACGTCAACCGAACGAGGACTCCAGTCGCCCGACAGTTGATACCTCCGGTCCATCAGGAGAAAATCAGATCGGGAAGGGGACAGCTTGTTGGCATTGCGACAAACCGGGCCATCTGAGAAAGGACTGCCGGAGCCTCAAGGCAGCGATGGCTCAGAAGAGACAGCATGAACAACAACCGACCGCTGGGCCAGAGGGTAAAAGGAACCCGTTTAAAGGATGCTACAACGGGCCTAGACTTCTAGATGCGGGCAGGGTAGCCGCCATCGCACCAGCCCAAGGGTTAAATAAAGTCGAGTTCTCAGAACGGTACCCAGTGATCTCCACTATCTACTTATTAATGACGTCCCGGTCAGAGCCCAATTAGATTGCGGGGCCTCGGTGACCGTATTAGACCTCGATTTCTATGGAGAGTATCTGAGACGGCCCCAAGACCGCATCGAGGAGCAGACATCAGGCTGCGAGGCGCGGGCGGAAACACGCCCAGGTAGCCGGAGCTACCGCGGTCTCCATCAGATACAAAGATCACGATGGTCTTGAGCATACGACCGAGATTAATGTGCCTCTGGTACGAGGGCTTGGCAGCCCTGTTCTAGTCGGCCTCAATTTCGCGAAACTGGCTCGGTACGTCATCGATGTCGGATCGGAGAGGGCGGCTTGCTTGGGACCAGCGCCAACGGGAAAGGCCCGCGTACCTGACCGCGAAGGGAGGCCAATCGAAGAAGAGAAAGCGCGGGCAAATTGGGCGGCAAAACAAGGCGCAGCAACTGTTGAAACACGGTCATCAGAGGCGAGGGCCAATGAAACGACCTCCGAGGTTGCAACCGCCAATTGTCAGCCCGCTACCAGGCCAAGCAGACGGGCCGCTGGAGGAGCAACGCCGTCCAGATAAACCAGTGCGGTCAGACGATCGAGAACTCAGCGCCTCCGGTTGCCGGCTGCGTACCCGCCGCAGTGGGCGAGCAAGCCAACCCGTCGGCTGATGCCAACCTAGAAAAACTTGCCGTGAGGATGCTGGAGAAAGTAGTCGAGAACATCAACGAAAACCCGAGGCACAAAATGGCGGACGATCTCATCCTAGAGAACGTACTAGTCCGGCAACCCACTCCGACCGCCGAGCAATCAGAGGGGGAATCAACGGCAACTAGCACCGGTAAAAGAAGAGCTGTCGGAGGAAAAAACCGCGTTGACCAAAGAGTGCACGACTTCGATCAAAGAGTGCCTGAGAGTTGCACAACAGATCGCCGAAGCGCGCAGGGTAGACAAAATGGCGCCCGCGCACGGAAAAAACGAAACCGCTGAGAGACCGCTGACGCCAGGCGCAGCAGTGGAGCCACTGGAGGAGCAGACCGTCACTTGGGGGCAGGAGTTGGTGCTTCACCAACCGTTTGCGGACGATATGTGGGAGGACAAAGCTAACCCCTACATATCAACCGACCAAACGACAGCGGTTGCCTTCAAAAGTCACTCCATCATGATCGGGAAAGAACATGGGGAGGAAGAGGTAGCAACCCTAAAGCGCATATTAGCCGATTACGACCGCATATTGGCGTTCGAAGGGCAACTTGGCGATTGCAGCGTCCTCTGTCACGATATAAACACAGGCGACCGGAAACCTATCCACGTCGGCTCCCGCCCCGTCCCCAACGAGAACGAGAGGCGATTGATCTCCAGCTCAGGACCTGGCTGGAGCAAGGACTAATTCGCCCATCCTGCTCGCCTTGGGCCTCGCACATTGTGACCGTGATCAAGAAAGACAACACCCTAAGGTGTTGTATTGATTACAGGGCTCTGAATCAAGTCACAAAAAGAGATGTCTATCCACTACCAACGCGGGATGAGATGCTGTCGAACCTCAACAGAATGAAATATTTCAGCTCACTCGACTTGAACCAAGGGTATTTGCAAATCCGGGTAGCTAAGGAAGACATCCCCAAGACCGCGTTCATCGTTCAGTCCGGCTTCTATGAATTCTTGCGTATGCCGTTTGGCCTCACTAACGCCCCGGCCACCTTCCAGAGGACCATGGACATAGTGCTAGCCGGCCTAAAGTGGAACAGCTGCTTCGTTTACTTGGACGACATCATCATCTTCGGCGAGACCTCAAACAACATAACGAGGCGCTCGCGAAGGTATTGGACCGCATTGAGAAGGCCAATCTCACTATCAAGCCTACCAAGTGCGCCTTTGCGGTCACTAAACTCAAGTTCCTTGGTCACATTATCAGCGAGAGAGGAGTCGCCATGGACCCCGGCAAAATCAAGACAATTGCCGAAAGCAAAGTGCCTACGGACGCGACAGAGGTGCGAAGTTTCATCGGGCTAGCATCCTATTACCGTAATTTCGTGAAAGACTTCGCAAAATAGCAGAGCCGTTAAACCGACTGACCCGTAAGAATGTGGAGTTCGTCTGGGAGCAGGAGCACCAAGTAGCCTACGAAGAGATCAAGGCTAGACTTATGATGGAACCTATTCTATGCCATTACGACAGTCAGTTGCCGATCGAGCTGCGGACAGATGCCTGCGGCTATGGGTTAGGCGCGGTCCTATTGCACGAGCTGTCTGATGGAAAACGGAAGGTAATAGCCTATGCGTCACGGCTTCTGAAGGACTACGAGAAGAACTACGGCATCACCGAGAAGGGGAATGTCTCGCCATGGTATGGGCGGTCGAAAAGTTTAGAATGTACTTGTTGGGCGTCAAGTTTAGAATCGTGACCGACCATCTACCCCTGACTTGGCTGCAGACGAAAAGGACTTGACCGGACGATTGATGAGATGGGCTAACGTCTTAGCGCCATATCACTTTGATGTCGTCTACAAGAGCGGCAAACTACACAAAGATGCTGATCACCTGTCCAGGTTCCCGTTAGCCATCAATGTAATAACCTACGGACGACGAGGAACGCTCAATCCGCGGGACGCGGATATAGACGACGCGAGCGAAGAGGTCCGGTCGACGAGACAAACACAATTAACGAGGAAACTATCAAAGCAGCACAGCGAAATGATAGTTGGTGCAAGGAAGTCATCGATAACGTAGAGGCTCATGATGAGTTTCGTATTGAAGACGGACTATTAGTTTTGCTTGACCGTAACGACAGCAGGGCCGAGTTAGTCTCCAAAATCGTTATTCCGGATGCTTTGCTCACCCCTATCCTAAATGCCCTACATGATGATCCAACAAGCGGTCACTCCGGAATGAGAAAGACGCTGTCCAAGTTCAGACAACGCTATTACATGCCGAATGCGACCGCCAAGGTGAAGAATTACGTCCGCTCCTGCCACTTATGTCAAACGCGGAAACAACCGTGGACGAAGCGCTATGGGAAGCTACAGCCTATTGAGCCGGCCAGAAGGCCTTTTCAGCGAATAGGCGTCGACACTATTGGACCATTCAGAAGAAGCAGGCACGGCAACACAAAAATTGTCGTGGTAACGGACTATATGACAAGGTGGGCCATCACGAGAGCGGTCACTAAGGAAAATGCGGCCGTGCTAGCTGACATGTTAGTCAACGACGTGATTCTCAAGCACGGCGCACCAGAATGCATCCTCACCGATCAAGGCAAAAAAAAGCTTCCAGACGGAGCTGATCAGGGAAATTTACGCAAGCTTCGACATTAAACATGTGACCGCTACGGCTTATCACCCTCAAACCAACGGACTCACCGAGAGGCTGAACAAGACGTTAAACATCATGATGTCGTTCTATGTTAATCGGAGGCATTCAGATTGGGACGAGTATTTGCCGTACGTGACGTTCGCCTACAACAGTGCGGTCCAAGAGAGTACGGGCTACTCGCCATTCTACCTACTATATGGCGTCGAAGCTAGATTGCTGACCGACATAGGGGATTTGAGCCAAGCCAGACAGTATCAGAACATTACGAGAAGCTGCACGAGGCGCGGGAGAACGCCATAATCGCGACACGAAAGGCGCAGACCACAAAAGGCCCAATATGACCGGAACAGGTACGAACAGCGCTTCGAGATCGGTGACCGCGTTCTGGTGCACCGGCCCAGAGGCTACATTGGGCAGACCACCAAGTTGAGACACCCATACGAGGGCCCATACATAATTATGGACAAGTATAGCGATCTTAATTACCTTGTGAAGAAACTGGATCCGAGAGCCAGACGACCGCATGAGGAGATAATCCATGTCGCGACTAAAAGTGTACCACGCTGAGAGAAGACTTGACTGAGGGCTCAATAGAGTCGCAACAGGCTGGCCAGCCGTGAAAAGTAGTTGTCAGGATTGTCGTGAGGCGTCAGCGTTGTCCGGGTAGCCCGGTCATAGCGATGCTGGTAAGCGACAATGACAACTGGAGTCAAGTGAAGCAGTCGTGTCTGCGATAGAGTGTAGTTGAGCTGACCGCTGGACTTGAATGGACGGACGCGTTCATGTTAGTTCCGGTCATCGGCGCTCATTCTATCGTGTTGATTGATGCTTGAGAGAGGCACGAGTACAGTCGCGGTCGGACACAGTGGAACTCACGAACGGTCAGTCTGGTCGTTGAATGAGTCACATGCAAATTATGAGCGGTCCAACCCGACGTAAACTGATCAGTGGAAACACGATAAGTTATACCGGCTTGTGGGAGCTCACGTTTGTAGAGAGACTTAGAGGAACGACCGGAGGCTGTAAGGATGCAAAATGAGCAACAGAAGAGCACGGACCCGGATAGTGATGAGTATGAGAGGAGATTGGTAGTGGATTAGAGCGCCGACCAAGTGCTGCCGGCTGGCGGGAAACTCACAATCTGCGAGGAAACAACCAGTGGCAAGGACAGACCGATGCCCGTATGCAACCAGTGGCCGCGGCATCCCAAGGCCCGCGCAGCTTTTAGCGGTCATCAGCGCATCAATTCAAATCTGGCGCCAGCAGCGGTGAAAGTTCACGGTCAGGTCTACAGTCGCTCGGCAATGAAATCGTGCGTAACGGATTAGATGCACGAGCGCGTAAGATGCGGGATCTTGCAGCGGACGTCGGCGCAACAGTAAACAACATGCGGTCAGGAACGAGTGCATTGTTTGCAGCTGTACTCGACCGCATCATTGTTATTATCGCCATCAGCATCTCCATTATCATCACCATCATTATCACTATTATCACTATCATTATTATCGTCATCATCATTATTATCGTCATCATCATCACCACCTGTGCCACGGACACCAGCAGCAGCACCGACACCGGCCGGATTCGCCACTGCCACCACCCACTACTCGACGCCCATCACGACCACCACCGTCTCGAGGACCGCCACCACTGCCACCCGCCATAAGGACTGCCACCGCCGCCACTTGTGCCCGCCTCATCACCATCACCACCATCGTCATCATCATAAATGGCCCATAAAAGCCTCAAGGCGAAGGCCGACGGACAGCAGCAGCAACAACTTGCCGAAGACCGGACCGCTGCCTGGCAGGACTCCGACCGGCCCGACCTGAGCCCCATGTTGGCCGCATTGAGGCTGATGCCTGCCACCAGTAGCCGGCCACCACCACCACCAGTACAGCCGCGGTCTGATGAGGCCCCAGCCAGTGCCATGGACCGGGCATCCCCGCCGTTAGATGGGCTGCCATATCCAGCCGCTGTGGCATACACCGCCTCAGGGTCGGGTCTGTCGCCAAATCCAGGCCCCATGCCAGCCCCAGACCACTTGCGGTCACGGAACCGGTAGCCGGGCCGTCAGGTGCCCGCGTCAAAGGACGCCAAGACGACCGCCTCGCCCGGCCGCTCCCAAGCCGCGACAACGCGCCCAGGCGCCCAGACCCAGGCCAATTCCGTCGTCGACTTGGGGATAGCGACTCGGACGAGCCTTCGCCGCCCGCGGTCCGCCAAAGGCCAAGGCGGAACATCGAGCGGTTCGACTACAGGCCCCAGCTGCGTATAGACGAGCCGAGCCAGCCGAACGACCCGCGGCCCCGCCTCTCCGACCCGCGGTCGCCCGCAGGCGCCCAACTCTGCCAGGGGCCCCGGATACTCCACCGCCAAGCCCTGAGCGGGGACGGTCGCCGAGCCCAGAGCTCGCACGGTCACCTAGCCCTCCACCGGTCCAAGAAGAGGAGGAGGCAGAGGACGAAGGGGACGAGCGCCAGGCTTGTTGGCCGCGGTCAGCCTTCGAGCGGTCCCACCACTGCCTCAGACGAGACGTGGTCTCATCCGACTCCGACGATTGGTCGTCTGAAGAGTCGGATTGCGAAGACCCCATCCGACCGGGCGAATACCGAGTCCGGAGGTGCGGGATGCTCGCCGTGTCTACGTCGAGTGGGAAGGCCGTCAGCAAAGGATCAGGGTCTATCTGGTCCGCTGGGTCGGCTACCCCGGTCGGAAGACTCGTGGGTCCACTCGAGGGAAATGACCGCGGACATGCTAAGGCGCCGCTATTGCCGCCGTCGCGGAATAGACCCGCGGAATTGTTAAGCGCTCGGGACGAGCTTGATAGGGAGCCCGAGTTGCAGAGAATGAGAGAGAGAGAGAGGGAGAGCCGCAGTCTGCAGCCCCCACGCGGTCGGCTGAGCAGCCGACCGCTGCGTATAACAGAATAAATAGCCGCCAGGTGAGTCAGTACTGACCTGGACGGCTAAGAGTTAACGTAAAATAGATTTTCATTTTCCTGTTCCTTTACAGTACACAGCGATCAGTACCGCTTCCCCCAGAGGCGTTCAGGTAGGTTACGATGATACAGCATTGACCGTGCGGCCTCCATGACCGTCCGATTTTCTCGTTCGATAAATCCATTCTGCTCTGCCGTGAATGGTGCCGAAAATTCTTGCACGATGCCTTTTGATAAGAGCAGTTCGGTCGTCCGGTTACTCGTGAACTCGGACCCTCTATCGCTGATCAGCTTCAATAAGCCATGTTTCCTTTCGGCCTCGAAATCAGCGAGGAACTTGCGTAATCGATCAAATACTTCTTTGGACTTTACGAAATAGGCTTGACGGTAACTTGAGTGCTCGTCCTTGAACAAAACAAAGTATTCATTCTTCTCGGTACCAATTGGTCCACATATATCGACTTGTACGCGCTCACCTATGGCCTGAGCCCTGGTCGTTCACTGCCCGGGAAGTGTTTGCGGGCCTTCTTGCGCATGACGCACGATGTGCTGTCGATTGTATCTCTCGGTTGATCAGACTTTAAGTCGCCATCACTAAACTTAGGTAGGCCTTCTACCGCTCCAGCTTTGGCCATGCCAACAAGCGAGTGTTTGTTTACGTGCGCCATTCTTCCATGCCATAGAGACAACTCGTCATTCGGCTCTGCGACATGAGCAACCGGATTGCTGCTGACTTGTGCCTTGTAGAGATAACCAACTCTCACTGCAACAATCTTAACGTCGCCATCGCGACGAAGGATGATTCTATCTTTCTCAATGGAACCAGTGGTCTTGTCTGGTCGCTTTCGCAACCGAGATTAGCTTTCTTTCCATGTTGGGCACATGCAGCGCATTCGCTATCAAGATTGGCTTTCTTTTGATCTCGATCTCTGATATGGCGATAATATCGCCAGAACCAATCGCCGGGAGCTCATCGTTGTTGCCGAAGCGCACTCGGATCGGTTTGTCAAATGGTTGATACGTGACAAAGTCGTGACGATCATGCGACATATGATCAGAAGCGCCAGAGTCTAGCAGCCATCCGCGTGACATTCTACTCGATGCTTCATTGTTCTCAACGCAAGCTGTCGCAATCACTGCGTCACCATACGCTGTCAACTTGTTTACCGACATCTGGGCTTTAGCAATATCCGGCTCGGCGCTTTTGTTATCTTGTTTACTTGCTTTTGGGCAATCTTTCTTCCAGTGCCCTCTCTGCATAATGCGCACTGATCACGATCAAACTGTGAAAAATTGTTGACACATAATACGTGTTACAGATGATGCTGTCAATCAATACTTCCAGTTGATCTGCAAGAAACCCAACGTTCACGTCTATTGACAGCCTATTTAGCAAGTTTCGTAATAGAGAATTAAGGTTTAAAGCTGTTAAACACATCAGCTTAGAGTCACACAAATTTGTTTTAATACCAGTTTGGGTTTCAGGTCATTGGACTTTGCCTATCGTCAATATCCTTAAGGAACTATATATTATCTGTGATAGTTTGTATAATGAACCTACTGAGAAAGCAGAAGAGGCTATCCTAGAAGCTTTCTCTTCTATTATCAAGTATTTATATCCCGGCAAAACTATTAAACGTCGCGCATGTATCAATATACCGACACAGAGGGGCGGTCTAGACTGCGCGATCTTTATAATTGCATTTGCAGATAGGTGGGCGCGCTATTATGATGAGGCACACCTTTTTAACACCCATCCCTTATGCAGATTCATTCTACCGACATTCACTCAATGCGACATGCCCACCTTTAGGTATCAGATTTACAAAAACATCATGAAGGCCGAAGTCAGACGTCTAAAAAGGACGCCTATTAGAGTTGGAAGATCTTGATCACGAACGAGAAAAGACTATAAACCACAGTACCAACATCAACAATACAAGAGACCTGACATTACCAAGAAAATACATCTTAACGACGTTGACTTCCATGGTGAAAAGTCATCAAGATCCAAACGGATATTGGCCACTTATGATTCGACCATAGAGAATAGTGTCTCAGCTAATTCGCTGCCACCACCTGACGAACTGATTCTTAGGATCTTCAAGGCGTTCTAGTCAGGAAAAAGCAGAAAAAGCTCACGGACTTCTTCTCGCCAAATGAGCCATCCAGAAACCCTCACTCTCAAATCATCTGAGTAACGTAGACCCAGACAGGCCGGCAACTTCAATTACCGCCGATGAAACTGCCAATTCACTGCCGGTAGATGACTGCCAATTGGACTCTAATGAGCCGTCAACACCAATCCCCGCCGATGAGGCTGCAATTCCACCGCAGGTAGATGACTGCCAATTGGACTCTGATAAGCCGGTATCGGTCCTCAAAAATTTTTGTGCCTTTGAACTTATGGACGGAGGGATTATCTTGCTGAAAACAATAGTTATTTCCGCCATACTTGTCGAGGTGGTTGAGACTCCCTTCTATGGTTTATCGGTACTCTAAGGCGTTAAGTTTAGTCCGGGCTGCCTACTTGCTAACACTCTCACCCGAATTATCACTTGACTTGATCATTCGCTATGGATGTGAATTATTTCTGGTTGTGGAACTGCTGCCTCATCCTGTCGTTCTTTGCGATCATCGCTGCTTACGTCGCTAAATTGGGTTGGCTCCTCATCATCGTATCCCTCTTTATACTTGGCAAGCTCTCTTCTTAGCTTGACCTTTGTTGCTCTCAATCGTCCTAATATGGCGGCCTTTCTCTCCAATACTTTTGTCATCTCTAGGACTCTAAATTCTGTTCTCCTGAGCTGACCGATTGAGCGCCCTATCCTAAGCCTTAGACGGCCTTGTTCATTATCTGGCATGGCAGTGGACATCCCTGTTGTCCTACGGCGTCTCTCTGCTTCACCTCTCACTGCTTCCTGTAAGCGTCCTGAGCCATGAAGGCCCCTTGCTTGTGATTGTCGGCGGAATGGTCGCTATCTGTGTAATGGTTGCTTTCCCTACTGGCGCTGTGGAGAGAGAGAGAGAGAGGGACGGAGAGCCGGCTGCGGCTGCGCGCTTCGCCCGGTCGGATAGCAGCCGACCGGGTCAGACCGAATAATAAACGGCCGCCAGGTGAGTTAGTACTCACCTGGACGGCCAAGAGTAAACATTAACATTTTGAGTATATTTTCCAGTTTCTTTACATATGGCGAGCGTGCCAGGGGTTACATTATAAAAGATAATCAATTACCTTGGACGGCTGTTGTACGTATAGATAGCCCTCCTTGCGCCGAACAGTTTGACACCCTACCGGAAGTGCGGAAATGATCAGCACACAAGTTACGTGGGTGGGCGTGGCTCAGGACTCCCGGCCCGCAGCCCGAAGGAAAAACCCTGAATTCTCAAATTTTTGGGGATTTTTTAGATTTTGGGAAAAACCCCAGATTTTTGGAGATTTCTGGGGGATTTATGAGAATTTTGGGTTATTTCAATTTGGGGTGAATTTCTATCAAATACCCTGATTTCCACGATTTTTCAGGGTTTTATCCCCAGATCTTAACGAAATCTGAGATTTTTGCGGATCTGGGTTTTCCAAAAATTTCCTAAAAATACCCTGATATTCCCAACCTATACTAACAACTCAACAACACCCAAAGGGTTGAAAGACGGCCGTCGCGTGAGCGACGGTCCCTGAATGCGGTGCTCAGGACCACCGAACACCAGATGTAATCTACCATGGCTCCGATGACGCCATTTCGTGCGCTGTCGCACACAAAAATGCCATCCTTGCAGTCCCTAATGTCACTTGTATTGATTCCAGTTTTCCGCCTCGGTCATCATTAATTCTCAACGGTCGCATCGCGCCGACCATTTTGCGCTCATTTTGACACGCCCATCTGCCTCCTAGGCTTAGATCCCGCACTTTTGGTAGAGGGGCGTGTCTTCGGGAACTTCTTTGCCGAAGGTTTCCGCACTTTTGACGTGAATACGTCTTTCAAACTCGGTAGGGGCATCGTTTTTGAAAATTATTTTTCCCATCCTCACAAAAGCACCGATCATTTGCGTGCATTTCGTGGGGAAAGAATGGGACGGAAGTGCTTTACGGAAGTGGGACGGAAGTGTGCACGAAATGGATGTGCGACCCCACTGTAATGCACTACCACATTATGCTTGAGTGGGGAGTGAATAGCGGGACAGGAGTATTATGCGCCACCCAGGGCAGCTAACTGGAACATTTATTCAAATTATAAATATATATATTTAAATCTCGCGCTCATATTGTAAGTTGCTCACTGAGTAGCGGAAGGAGTCAACGATGTCAACGACAATATAATAAACGGCACTTCTCACTCAGCTTTCAAGGAGTAAAGAACCCTAGCCAAGCATATCAAATGGTGGAGATGCCGAGAATCTCTATCAATCCCGTTTGAAGAGACTCGGTCCCGAAAGAAGTCAAGTAGTCATCAAGAAATTACTGTGAATAATTTAGACAACCAGGAAGTCCTCAAGTCATCAAGAGACAACCCGAGGCAAGAATTAGAAATTCCTAAACTGTCGGCAGAGGCAGGAAGGTGAGTCAAAGACATAAGTCCTTGTGATCTTGGGATCTGGACAAGGCAGAAGACAAAGTCCTCAAGTCATCAGACGACAACCAGAGGCAGAAAACAAGTGAAGAGGATTCACAAGAAAATAATAAGACATCGGAGACGTCATGTCAGACCACGACACTAGTCGGTCAGATGACACAGTCATCGAGAACGAAGGAGACGAAAATACTCATCGCACGAGAAGTCAGAAGACCGTCTCAGATCCGGAGCTCACCCAAGTCAGGCAAGCTATACTGGACTCACAGGCCACAGCTAGAGGAAGAGGCAGAGGACGGCCAAGACAGGTGAGAGGAACACAAGTCACTCGAACGAAACAACCAAAAGGTATTTCACTGATACGTCATGAAGCTCAACAGCTCTCAAACCTGTTGAAGGAGACAGAAGGTGTTTCGGCATCGACAAGACAACCTCATCTCAATGAAAGTCCTAAGCCGTCGTCCGACAGCCTCCATACTCAGCTTTCGGCTATAACAAGCATCCTGGAGACACTCACGCTCAACCAGAAGAAGGCCGAGGAACGCGTCGCCGAAGACATCCATCTGGTCAGATGTCACATGACTAGAATCGATGAAAGACTTGATCATCTGGATGACGACAGAAGATCAGTCCGCTCAGAGGCACGTAGCTCCAAGCCACCTAGTTTGATGTACTCACCATCGGCAAGAGCGAGGCGGGAACCCAGCCCAATCAACGACGGTAATTACTACAATGACAGAAGATTGGTGCAAACAGTAGCGACAGTCAAACCACCAGAGTTCAACGGAGAGGCCGATCACGCTATCACATGGCTATTGAGCTTCAAAGAAGTTTGTGATACAAACCTCTGGACAGAAGCTATGAGAATCCGTCAGCTAGCCCAATCACTTACTCATGGAGCAAAGTCGTGGTATCGAACTACTTGGAGAAGCCGTCCGGCCGCCTGGAAGGAGTTTGAAGAAAGTTTCAAGGAAACCTTCCTCCGCCATAGTGTTAGTGATTACATGAGGATGAAGTTGTCAACCCTAAGACAGTCAACAGAGCAGGATCTACTCCAATACTTCTTCTCCACACTTGAGATCTGTATGTTGGCCGATGACACTATGCCAGAAGTCCAGAAGATCAACTACATCATCAATGGTATGCAACCGAGGCCTCGAAGAATGATCCGCATGGCGAATCCGCATACAATTCTAGACCTCCAACAAGCCATCAAGAACTGGACAGCCGACGAGAGACCTCAAAGAGAACGCCAGCAATGCCAGAGCTCGCACTAGAGAGAATAGTAGTCCAAAGACTACCGCCGATAAGGACAAGATTACCTGTTGGAATTGTCAAGAATCAGGCCATCGATCATCCAGTTGTCCGAAGCCCAAGAGAGCTAAGTCATCAGAGAAGGCACAGCCCTCAAAAAGATAAAGTTAGGACAGTAAGAGAGGAAAGTGACGAGAGTGAAGCCGAAGATCTCGACAGTCGGCCAGAGGACCCAGAAGAAGAGGAACATCTCAATCGTGTTTCTTTTGAGCAACCTCCAGCAAACATTTGTCCGCCAGATAATGGAATGATCCAAACCCTCACTGGTAGATCAGAGGATAAGACTCCAATCATAACTTGCCGAATTAATGGACAGCTAGAAGAAGCCATCCTCGACACTGGAGCAACCTGTACTGTCATTCCACTCAAGTTAGCTTTATCAACCAATACTGTGATGCATGAATGGGTAGGAAAAGATGTCAGCTTAGCCAACGGTAAATGTTTAACACCAGTCGCGTGGTGCCAGGTAAGCATCGAGTACAGAAACCGTATTCATACAGTTAGTGCCATCGTCCTGAAGCAAGCGCCAGACATACTTATTGGCTGTGACTACCAAAAACAAGCACGTATAGTCATCTCTCACGCAGACAACATTGCCACCTATCATGATGAGTTTGTCAAGATCCTCGACCACTACAGACAACGAACAGCACCGAAACTTGTTAGCACCGAAGTTCAGACAACCAACAGTCATCTATCTATGCAGAAGATTGATTGCGTCAAGACAGCCAAAGTCGAAGTTGAGCCCAGCTTCCATGTCGAATATGTCAACAGGATTCATCTCACAGATAATCAAGCACAACTTCAACCTAGTCAAAGCGTTTTCAAAGTGAGAGCAAAGAACCATCTAGTCCTTCCACCTCGAACAAAGGCTCGAATCGAAGTCAACACACCAGCTGCCTCAGAACAAGTGCCATACGTCATCGAACCGATCGAACGACATGCCATCCAAGTCATTCCTGGTATTGGTAGACGCAAAATATAGCAGTCGACGTCGTCAACATCTCTAGCGTCCCAATCCACATCGATCGACGTGCAATGATTGCCAAGGCCACTCCTCTCGACCAGAAGTCCCAGCCAGAGCCTCCAATAGTCAAGATTCCTGAAAACCTCAACCCAGAGCAGAAAGAGAAGCTCACTGAACTTCTGTCGAGATACAAAGAGGTGTTTGTCACCCAAAACTCAGCCATTGGTATCGTGCCATTCATACAGCACAAAATAGATACAGGAAACGAGGAGCCTATTCGATCAAAACCCTACCGAGTTTCAATCACCGAACAGAAGATCATCAAAGCTCTAGTCGACGAGATGTTGGAAGCCAACATCATCAGACCATCCAAAAGCTTTTGGGCCAGTCCAGTCGTCCTAGTGAAGAAAAAGGATATGACGGACCTCCGCTTCTGTGTCGACTACCGAAAGCTGAATAAGATCACCCGTGTCGATCCCTACCCAATCCCGAACATGGAAACCATACTCGAGACACTCTCAGGCAATCACTGGTTCAGCAAACTGGATGTCAAGGCGATGTATTGGCAAGTCCTCATGGATAAAGAAGACCGTGCAAAGACAGCTTTCGTCGTCCATTGCGGCCAATACGAATTCAATGTCATGCCGTTTGGCCTCGTCTCTGCACCCATGACAGCCATGAGGGTCATGAATCACATCACAAGATCCATGGAAGACAGATGCTTTGTATTCTATGACGACATACTCATATTCTCACCGACATTCGAAGAGCACCTACAGGCACTCGAGAAACTTCTCATTCGTTTTGTTGAGACAAACATCAAGCTTAATGCAAACAAATGCGACTTATTACTCAATTCAGTCTTATATCTAGGCCATATGGTGACACCTGAAGGCATCAAGCCCGATCAAACTAAGGTGGAAGCCATTCAAGCCTTCAAGCAACCAAAATCAGTCACTGAAACCAAAAGTTTTCTAGGAATGTGCAACTTTTTCCGTCGTTACATCAAAGGATATGCATCAATCGCACGCCCGATCAATGATAGAATCCTCAAAGAGAATCAGCCCTTCACATGGTCATCTGAAGCACAGGTTGCGATGGAACAGCTAAAGTCCAAGCTCACTTCAGCACCAATACTTGTTCACTTCGACCATGAGGCAAACCTTACAATCCGATGCGATGCATCTGGATTCGGATTAGGTGCAGTCCTCATGCAAAAAGCTGAAGACCAGAGCAAGTGTGGAGTCATCGCCTACACCAGCAGAACCCTATCCAAATCGGAGAAGAACTGCGCGACAACCCACAAGGAATGTCTGGCAGTCGTACACGCAATTAAGCAATGGAGAAACTACTTGTTTGGAAAGCATTTCGAGGTAGTCACAGACCACCATGCCCTCTGCTGGCTCATGAGATCCAAAGACGTCACCAACCAACTCATGAGATGGTCTCTCCTCCTGCAAGAATACAACTTTACCATCAAGTACGAGTCAGGTAAGCTGCATTCCGATGCAGATTGTCTCTCACGAAACCCTCTAGAATCCACAACTGACGATGAGCAGTCAAAAATTCCAACCTGGCCGATCCACGCAATCAGATTATCAAATCCACTCACAAGAGCAAGTTAATCGACGAATTAGCAGTGCCAATCTTCGACACAGCCTTCGAACAAGCAAAAGACTCATTCTGTAAGCCGATTATTGAGATTTTGTCCTCACCGAGAAGACTTCAAGGCAAAGAAGTCCGTCAAACACTTTATAATGAAAGATTCAATCCTCTATCGAAGATCAAAAGTCAACCCGAACAGATTTCTTCTTGTTTTGCCCAAGTCAATGCACGAATATGTCCTCACCGAAGCTCACGACAAGCCTCTCGGAGGCCATTTTGGTGTTAGAAGGACTCTCGATACAATCAAGAAGCGATTTTACTGGAAGACATTAGACAAAGACGTCAACATCATGTAAAATCATGCGATTCTTGCCAACGAAAGAAAAGTTTTGCAACCAGAAAGGAAGGCCTCATGATTCCAATGCCTATTCCGCGTCAGATATTTGAGATTGTAGGAATGGATTTGATGGGACCACTCCCGAGATCCAGTTGCAAGAATCAGTATGTGCTAGTAATCACAGACTACCTGTCCAAGTTCGTCATTACTCACGCCATGAGGATAACAACATCAGCAAAAATCATCCAAGTCCTTAAGAAGGACCTATTCTATTGCCACGGCTTGCCACGCATCATCATCACCGACAATGGCGCAAATCTCACCTCAGGCGAAATGAGAGAACTTTATGAGTCTTTAGGCATTCGACATCGAACAACCAGCCCATACCGACCGCAAACAAATGGACAAACCGAGAGATATAATCGAGTTCTAGGAACTCAACTCTCGATATTTGCAGAGAAACAGCCCAGGTCCTGGTGCAAATTCCTGCATGCTCTTACTTTTGCATATAACACGACAACCCACGCAAGTCATCTAACAACACCTTATGAATTGGTTTATGGCAGAGATCCAGTCAAGCCAATCGACCAGGCAATCAGCAGACCTCTGAAAGACTCAGAAGCAAACAAATCAGAACTCACAGAGTTCCAGGTCATCGAAGAGGCAAGAGCAAAAGCCAGGAGCTAATTCAAGCTAGCCAGGCGAGATCAAAGCAAAGATTTGACTCTAGTCGAGAAGCCTCAACTTACAAAGTCGACGACCTTGTCTTGCTCCACAAACCACTCAAAACAGCCATGAAAAAGAAGAAGTTAGACATGCCATGGATAGGCCCATTCATAATCGTCAAGGTGATCAGCGACCTCAACTTCCAAATAAGATTGATGGAACATCCAGAGATTGAGATGATTGTCCACATCGATCAGATTAAGAGATACACTTCGAGGCGAAGTGAACCTCTGGAAGGGCAGAAAGATCGACCAATCCAATCGATTCAAATTTATGCGCCAATTTGTCATCAAACGACGACGAGCATCAGCTTTGCATGGTCAAGGCTACGAGCGAATCGACACCTTCCAGGAGGCATGACCAAAACTGATGCAGAGTGAAAGGCTTGAACATCTTCGATGCAGCGAAGGCAACAAGTTCGCTCAGCGAATCACACCGAACACTCTCACTCTCACTCCGCGCAAGCAAACCATTCGATTCACTCGCCAATATCGCAATTTATATCAATTCCATGATAATTATATAATCAATCATCGATCGATCAATAATCCCACCGAATTAATAATCTCAATTACTTATAAGCTCATCTATTAGACAAACAGTTCAAAATATTAGCCATTATATACAATTAGACATCCAAAGACATCAATTAGATGTTCTCAATAACCAACTTTTCGTCAGTATTACCCAACTACCATTACTATTAGCTATTATATGAGCTCATATTCAACATATAAATATAATTATTCGCCAATACAATCATTAATCAGCTAGCCATTATTAACAGCCAATATTTACACTCACAAAGGATTAATCCGATTATTTATTATCTGTTTACTAATCCAGCAAACTCCTACGACAGCCATACTCACCTCCAGAGGCCACTTGTCTCCCAGTATTAGACTCAACACCTTGGCTAAAGCCGTCAATTCACTACAGAAGTCAGCGGACCTCAGCAATTGACCCACACAACGATTGAGGTTTCTATTAACCCATTGAAGTCATTAGACCTCACTGTAAGAGCAATCAAACTTCATTGCGAGCACTCAACTCTTTGGAAAGTTTCTCAAGTTCAGTCCTCAACCTCGCAAACATTATTGGAAGCTATTAAGCCTCAGAGCACTGACTCAACCAATCGTCAAGCGGACCTGACCTCAGAGAATCCAATCACAGAAGTCCAAAAACCTCAGCCGATCCATCTTGAGCAAAATGAGTACATCAAGTGTACATACTCGCTGTCCAATGTGTCAAGTCCTCGTCAACAACCTCGACACCCATAATTGCCTCACAAGGAAACACAGCTTTTCGATGACGCCGCTTTTGGAAATTGATTCGATAATTGTGTAGAGCTCCCTCAAGTGTCTAGGAAAATGCCGTTAAATCTTCTGCAAGTATTATAGTTTTGGAATAATTCGCCGATTTTTAGATTTCATATTTATCGTTCTCAGGGCATCACTAAATGTCAGATTATGGCAAAAATTTTCACAAATTCGCGACAAAAAAATCCTAAAATTATACGTCAAAATCTCAATTTCCACGCGTTGTTACATCTTATAGTATATATCTATAGCTGTTTTATTGATTGTATTGAACTGGTATCATGAAATTCAAGCTCGCAATTCGTCGTGATAGTCAGAATCGTATCGATGAGGAGGCGAAGTTGGAGTGCTGTAGGCATGAGATGGGCCAGCCACTGGTTCATCGTCTGTATGAAAACAAATTCGTTCAAGAAAATGCTTCAAGCACAAAACCTTCCCACAATGAGAGCACCTCATGAAGCCAGGGTTCTCACATCGTTCCAGGCCCTCTCTATTATGCTCATGATGCTCGCATCTCATGCCTCGAACTGACTTGAATTGTATGTCTTGCACCATCTTTGGTGGAGGTGGTCTACTCAATTCGTACACAGTCCATGATGGGTCTGTGTGACGCCAGGAGTACCTGAACATGTCGGTGTAATTCAGAGAGTCAAATTGATTCTTTACTAGCGAATGCATGTTAATAATTCCCTCTCGAGACGTTACAGTGCTTATTAGCCCCTGATACCGAGCCTCGCTTTGAATTGCCTTGATGAACAGTTTGAGTTGTCTCATGACTTGAACGTCCAGTGGTTGTAGGCTATCTGTTGTGTGTCTTGGTATCTCGATCATCTGGACACCAAGACGGGCTAGCTCTGATGCGATGTCTCGGGCCGAATGTGTACCAGCATCAAGAAGGAGGAGAGTATGATTTCTCTTGTAACGCCGATCGAATCCTCTCCTATCTTGTCCTTCATCTTCAATTTCCTGTGAAGAGAGGGCCGATGCCAATTCAGTATCTGTGTCTTCTGGCAAAAGAGTCATGTTCAACGCAGGGTGTACTACATCTCTTATCAATCTCTTATTATGGGTTTTGTAATCTTGCCCGAACGGGACGCGTAAACTTTGATGTTTCGGTATTCTCGTTCCAGCCGTCGAACATTGGCCTCGACTCTCGGACCAAAATCTCCAGAGGCTGTCGGTTCTTGCATGATTAAAGTAATCTTGCCGATCATACGGCCGGCTCTAGATATCATGGGTTGACACGTATACGAGTGAGTCGCTTTGTTAGGCTGATCAACTCGCAATATAACATCTCTCTGCCCTTTGTCTGCCAATGTTCTCTCGCCCACATGTTCATAATTGAATCCTGTCTGGTCCATATTCCAAATTCGGTGTTCTCTAAAAATCTCGATTCACGGCTGTAACGATCGAGAAACTCATCGATGGACTGTTCTATTGCAGCCTCATTGGACAATCTAACTCTACTCATAGTTTTTGTAACAGCTCTACCGGTCACATTGTATCGCTTCTTCCAATTATAACACCAAGAATGACTGGCTGTGAAGTAGGGTGCTGTTAGGTTCACGTCTTCTGCTCGTCTCCTGGCCCAACTAATTAAATTGTGATCGTGTATCTCCAGACCAGCAGATAAGCTATCACGATACCTTTCATGCACATATCTATTCACTTCTTGGAGTCTTGTCAAAGTAGTGCCTCCTTCCTGGTCGCATTTCTTGAAATACTGCAATCTCTGCCTGTAGTACCACGGGTATCTATTGTGGATTGTTTCTCACTCTTGTTTTGCTTCTTCATGTTCAATGCGTCTCTAATTGACGCTATTGAAATGTTCGACGAGCCAATACCAAAAAACAACTCCTGGCAATCACCTCGATCGTCGGTTCTTGTATTTTCATCACCCCAATCGAGTCCTCTTCAACAGCTGGCAATTGATGAACATCATATTCATCGGAGCTCGAATCACCAAAAGTCAGTTTTATTTAATAGTAATCGGCCCAATGCTTTGGCGGCGTCGTCGTTTGGTGTCTCTATTGGGCGCCCTGACTTGGTTTTTGTTTTATGGTCCAAAAAGTCCATAGTTCGAAGCAATAAGGCTCTAACATTGTCTCTGTCCGGCTCCGGTTGGAGCAAAGCGATAAGATCGTTCACATTTTGAGAGCTCATCGAATCCAATAATTCATTGCTTCGGGGCTCTTGAAAATCCTCATCAGACAATGGCTCATCGCTTGTTGAATTGAATGCCTGCTCCTGCACCTCTTAAATGGTCAGGTTCAACAAGGGTTAATATAGAATAGATTATTATTACAATTATAATAGCCTTCATCTCTGTTAAATTACATAAAATTTTCATCAATAAGACGGAATTTGTAATAAGAGAAAGTTGAATGCGGCAACTAGAATTTTGAAGGTGAACTCACAAATACACACACGGAAATAAGCATGAGAACGAGGCGCGCATTTCGAATCAATTTTGACGGTCAGCGCCATCTATCGGCTCGGATTTTTGTCGCGGATTTGTGAAAATTTTGCCATAATCTGACATTTAGTGATGCCCTGAGAACGATAAATATGAAATCTAAAAATCGGCGAATTATTCCAAAAACTATAATACTTGCAGAAGATTTAACGGCATTTTCCTAGACACTTGAGGGAGCTCTACACAATTATCGAATCAATTTCCAAAAAGCGGCGTCATCGTAGGGTGTGTTTCCTTGTCAGGGAATATTGTCGAGAGACTAGCAAGGCATCGACAAGAACTCGATCAGCTTAAGAGCCAATCCCAGAGAATGACTGATGAACAAATCATCACGTCAATCGACTCTCTGAGCTCAAGACTTGACAAACTTGAGACTAGTCGTCGCGAGGACAACCGAGCCCTTATGGACATACAATACCAATTGGACGAGATGAAAGAAGCATCCAGAAAGGCATCTCAAGAGCGGAGAACATCTTCAGGAAAGTTTAGCCAAAGCCAAACAGCTAGCCAATGAGAATATCAGACATGCAGCCAAAACCACTCCTGATGATCTCGAGGAAGGTGAGATTCCAGCTAGCGATGACGCCAGGTCAGCCCAATCATCCCAGGAATGCGAGCCACAGCCAGGCTTCTCAGGCACTCCGCACGGGCAACACCAATGGGACCTGCTCTCATCCCTGACTTCAATAAGATCGACCTTTCCAAGATCAGGGTGAACAGGATGGTGCATGAGAGACAGGCCCACCAACTAAGTTGGGACCCATCAAATACACTCCGTCAACCTTCAAGATTAAAACTCAGAGAGTCGTGCCAAAGGTCGACAAAGACGAGAGCTCATCCTCCAGTCAAGAATCTCAACCAGAATTCACTGTGACCTCAAACAATGTGATCACTCAAGGCAGACGGCCCAAGAACGCCATTGAACTTGTTCTGGAAGCTAAAGGCAAACCTCCAAAGTCTGTATGGGTCGATAAGCAGACCACAGGCAGAGAACTCCACCAGAGGATCAAGAGTTTGATGAAAGTCGACGCAGATAAGAAGATCAATATCATCCATATCCAGCATCAGGCCATCAGTGATACCTCTGACAGAACTCTATGGTCCATCGGATTCAGAGATATCCCAAACCACGTAGCTATAGTCCCAGATTCCTTCGACACAGGAGACCAAGTCAAACTCAAATACTCAGGCAAAGGACCCAATGTCAACGGCGGATATATCCCAGTCCACAAGAGATCATTGAACCAGGAGTTTCAAGACTAGGAGGGAGGATTTATTATGCGCCACCCAGGGCAGCTAACTGGAACATTTATTCAAATTATAAATATATATTTAAATCTCGCGCTCATATTGTAAAGTTGCTCACTGAGTAGCGGAAGGAGTCAACGATGTCAACGACAATATAATAAACGGCACTTCTCACTCAGCTTTCAAGGAGTAAAGAACCCTAGCCAAGCATATCAGGAGCATGACGGGAAAAATGTGCAGCAGGATTGAGCCTCAACAGGGAGCAGGGCTGAAGGGGTGATTTGAGCTAATGTGCGACCCGCTCTGATCGCGGTATAAGCCGCAGTAACGGAAGTATAACGGAAATTAGGGCGGAAGTCCCCCAAATTTACCCAGAATATAAAATTTCTCCCTGGAATGAGATTTTTCACATCAAATTCTGGCTCAAGAACCCTATTTTCCCAGATTTTGGTAGATTAAAATCACCAAATTGGGGGTTTTTGACAATTTCACCCCGAAGTTTTCAACCCCAAAAATTAAACCGAAAACGTCATCGATTCACCCCGAATACTTTCGGAAAGACAACAGAACTGGGGTTATTTCAACAACTTCACCCAGAAATCTTCTTATTCTAGATCGCAAAAACTCAGGGTCAAAACTCGCGCACAAAACAGCGCACGGTGCCTACAGTTCCTTGTATGTGTTTCTGCGTGTGCGTTGTGTCTATGTGCTTGGGCTAGTGAGTTGTGTGGTTATGTTGTTGTGAGTGTGGGGGTTTGTAGGTGAGTTGTGAGGGGTATGTGCGTATGACCTGCCGTGCGAGCTGGACGAGCTGAGAATGTGAGCTGGACTGGCGGGCCGAAGTCATGGACGTATTCACGTAAGTAAAGAATATCGTTTGTGGGCACACCACAAACAGCGGGGTTTTCATATAGCACATCATCATCGGCACCACTTTTTATGTACGATTATGTAAGATTTTGTGCGAAAATCGATCGGGACGAAACCGTACAACTACCCCTTGGACACTAGTTAAGAACATATAAAAATTTGAGTAAAGTATAGCAAGACAATAGAGAACATCGAGATAAAAAGTCATCAAGAAGACCGAAAGCGAAACCCAATTATCAGATTGACACTACAACGGATCGATAGCCAACACATAATATCCAACCAACGGTCACACTAGACAACAACGACGGTCATCATACCACGAGGAAGAATAACCATCTTGTTGCGGTGATTTCGAATTTCGCGCAACTTTAGCTCCTCAGCTAGCAGGGAGCTGTTAGCTCGCCCATAACGCCGCACCACAGCTATGATCAGCTATCTCGTGCGTGCATGGCACAAGCCAGCGTGGCTAGAAACGCCAGCAAACGAACAAACAGAGAGGCAATGCCTGAGTTCGCGAGTATAAAACGCTGTTAGCTAACAGCTAGAAGACACTCACATATTAGGTAATTAAATAAAAGTATGTTTGTCACGTTATAAAATAGTCAAGTCTCGATTTCATCGCAACAAAATGCTCATATCTCCCAAACGAATTCTAAAACGGGTTTTGCTTTTCATATTCGTTATCAGCGACCCCGAAAATACTTAAAATGCTAAATTAGAGACCTGCCGGCTGCTAACGTGCCACCTAGTGTTCCTTGTGAGCTAACTCTGGTGTCGACACTGGCCATTAGCCCTGTGGTTGAAGCCATAGTTCACATAGGCCCACTGCCGAGGTGAACAAATACACCCTTCTTGAATGCGAACGATAGATAAATTAGGGCAATAATCTAATGAATCTACCGGCGATAAATTTAGTGCAACTCCCAAAATAATCTACCACCACTCCAATTGGATATTTTGGGCCCTTCTCTCGTTGTTGTTGTTGTCGTTGTTTTACTTTGATGAGAGCTATGTAGGTTATCAAGAGACCTGACAATACAAAGTGACTGTCGATTATCATGGGTCCGATCAGAAATCCCGACATCAAACGATCCGTCTCAAGCATTTTGTGGTCTCTGAGAACTGTGTTTGATATTAGATATTGCGTGATCGATCCGTGGCCGAGAACGATAATTATCCAGATAGATGTAGTTGTCTCTCTGGGGCCTATCTCCAGACTCTTCAAAGTCGCTCCATGAGCGGGTGAGACTCAAACAATCAATCCAGGAAGATTTCGCTTGCAATGTGCTACCCAATGAGTCTGAACGTAAACTCCGATGAGTGGCATATACCACCAGTAGCAACCACAATGCCAATACACCCAGCAGTATTTTGCCACCTACTGGAATACCCATTGACTCTTGGCGTCTACTACACACTCAAGCGAGCTCAAATTCAGACTCTCTCGTCGATAAATACTGACGGCAACTTGAATTGAGTGTTCACTAGTCTCTGTATGGATTGTTTGTGCTTGGCGAGGCTCTTCGAGTGACAAGACTCAGGCAAACAAATACCAATGGAGATTTGGGTGCCGCTGTTGAGTTCATGCGGAAATCTTCGTCTGGCTTTCAGTTCTGGACTGAGGCTGGGAGCCAAATTGAGGTGGGCCCAACAATAGCGCATGTTAGTCAATGATTGCTTGTCTTGGCTCGTGAGCTTCAACTGGGTGTTGATGCACTGATCGTAGGATCCAAAGGACTGGAATCTGCCTGAGAGGAAGCCCGACTGATAGCGGCAGTAAGAGTCGAGCACGCGAGCCAGGCGGATGGAACTCTCGTCAAGGGCGTCTACCGGATGTCCATCAACTCCTCTTGAGCTCCTCTCGAACACCAGTCGATCGCCAAGAGTGTTCATCAATATCAGCATTTGTTCTAGCTCTTGACCGCAACGAGTGGCGTTTACTTGCGGCCCGACGAGTAGCTTCCAGAACGCCTTATTGTCGGCGCGATTCTTGGCGTTTATCTTGTTGAATTGAACATCGAAACCTGTAGTTGTCACTGACGTGTATATTACGTTGGCCAAGCGCTCATCTATTGACTTCTCTCTGACGAGAACTTGGAATTCCGGCTGCAATTCAATGAAATACTTCCATATCCAATCGGTCGACTCTCTCGATCAAACATCCTCATCGTTTGGGCCACAATAAACAATTTGCCTCTGTTCTGGTTGATCTTTGAGTTGACAGTTTGCTTGCAAGCCGGTCTTGTTTGCTGGACATTGAAATCTCATCGACCATTCACTGGTAGTTGATGCAGGATATTTTCAAGGCATGCAAAGGGTTTTAAATGAAATAAGAACGTCAATGAGAGGGATAGGAGAGTAATGCATACAGTTTGATATAATGCATCTTGGAATACGGCTATATTCGAATATACTTAATGTCTGTTTGGAGCTGCTCGAGGAGGCCACCCAAATATTGTGGACGAGAGAAATTACGACGAATATCATGAGCACCAGCTCGAATCTCGCGTGATATAAAAGTTTAATTAAACAACCGACGTTTTACTTATTATCTGTGAAGCTGACGAGGAGAGTTAATGACCGGATTGATTAGCACATTGCACGAGCCTTTACACACGTTAAATTAAAGAAGACAAATGCAAATAACCCGTTCTACTAGTCTGTTTACCTGTTGTTTTTGTCGTAATATATCTGTAGTCGTCATGCATCCATTAAACAAGGAATCTCTTCGACAGTTTACCGATGGGATTCTCCAGCAGAACATGCAAAACAACTGCAAGTATGAGTGAACAAACGTAAGCGAACACGAATGTCTTCAGCTCGTTGTACCACGACAGGTGAGTTTCGACAGTTTGCACTTGCCAATCCAGCAGCAGCAGATCTAGGTGAACCAATAAGATGGCGTAGTTCAGCTTGGCCAACACCCGCCAGAATCTCGATTTTGTCCACTGCAATAGAGCCGAATGATTCAAGTCGGTGATTATCCTGAACATGACGATTGCACTCGCTGCAGCCTACAGTAGTTTCAATGTAAACAAGTAATGTCGGCCAATTAGTGGCCGAAACAACTCGCCCAGTGCTTCTCTCAGCTCATTCCTAAACATACTCATGAGAATTATGGCAGCCAAATAAGCCAGAGCCCAGATTGTAAGCGCCAGCTTCAACTTGGGCCAGTTGCCATCGTTCGAGGCCTCTTGTTTGGTGTTGTTGCTTTTCCTCATATTTAACTTGGATTGTTGCTCATATTTATGAATGAGATAGCCGGCAATGACGCCGAATAGGATCGAGCTGAGGCGATAGTCTGGGATTCCGTACATGTATCCAATGGGAGAGGCAAACAACTGGAACAAACCGAACGACCTGAGATCTGTGAAGTTCCAGACCAGTGCCCGATCCAACCCATTGAATGCAACAAGTCCCAAATGATTGCTCCAAAGTGATAGCACCAGACAGAGGCCAATAACTGCTTTTGGCCATTGTCGGATGAGGAACACGAAGGGCGCAATGAACACAACAAAAAAACAATTCGCATGTTATTGTGTATGTTTGAGGTAGGCATCTTCTAGCGTAATCATCGTAAGCATAAGCATAGACCATCAATGGCCTGTACCAAGTCTCGTGCTGGCATTGGCCATAACTGTCCTGATTGAAGCCGTAGTTCCACATGGGCCCACTACCCATGTAACTAAGAGGCTCCTCTTGAATGAGATCGCCAAATATAATAGGGGAAACAATCGCAGATATCTTTTCAGTACAAACTTCGTGCAGTCCTCACAGAATTGCCACATTCGGCCAATGAATGTTGTCCTTGTCAATGGTTTCTTTTGCTTCTTGAGGGCCACATAAGTGAGCAGAATGCTGGACAATACAAAGAAGGACTCGACTATCATGGGGCCGACGAGAAATATCGACACCAGCGGATGGAACTCCATTAATTTGTGGTCTCTCAGGAGGCTGTTCGAGATGGTGTGTCTCGTGGCAATTCCATGGGCCAACACGAACAACATGCAGCTAATACTCTTGACAGGATTCAATAGATCGAAGCTGATGTGTTGACTTGTTGATGATAGATGTTCGTGCTTCGACTCTATGAAGTCTTGCCACGATTCGCTGACACTCAAGCAGGTCAACCAAGACTTTGGCGTGCACCAGTAAGTTGCATAAACTACCAGCAGCAACCACAATGCCAATACACCCAACAGTATTTTGCCACCTACTGGAATACCCATTGGACTCTTGGCGTCTACTACACACTCCAGTGAGCTCACATTGAGACTCTCTCGTCGATAAATACTCGACGGCAACTTGAATTGAGTGTTCACTAGTCTCTGTATGGATTGTTTGTGCTTGGCGAGGCTCTTCGAGTGACAAGACTCAGGCAAACAAATACCAATGGAGATTTGGGTGCCGCTGTTGAGTTCATGCGAAATCTTCGTCTGGCTTTCAGTTCTGGACTGAGGCTGGGAGCCAAATTGAGGTGGGCCCAACAATAGCGCATGTTAGTCAATGATTGCTTGTCTTGGCTCGTGAGCTTCAACTGGGCGTTGATGCACTGATCGTAGGATCCAAAGGACTGGAATCTGCCCGAGAGGAAGCCCGGACTGATAGCGGCCGTAAGAATCGAGCACGCGGGCCAGGCGGATGGAAGTCTCGTCGAGATCGCCGCCACCTGCCAAAGCCTCTAATTGCTGCAACATTCCACTCAATTCCTGGCCACATAGTGTGTCGTTTACCTGTGGCCCAATCAGGAGGAGCCTCTCGAATCGATCCTCGTCCTTGGCATTGATCTTGTTGAATTGCACGTCAAAACCTCTTGTGGTGACTGTCGTGTATATTATGTTAGCCAGTCGCTCGTCAATGGACTTTTCCTTGATTAATACGCGATATTCTGGCTCCAACTCGTCCACGTACTTCCACATCCAGTCGGCGGGGTCTCTCGAACAGACATCCTCCTCGTCCCTGTCACAGAAACCCCATTATTGGCTTCGTCTCTTATGAGACATTTCCCATACAAACTGGCGCTGGTTTGGTTTGCATGGCACTGGAATCTTAGTGACCATTCGCTTGATGTTAGTGACTCTGAAAGATTTGTTTGACTTCCATTGAGACTCTCAATTATGTTTAATGATGTAATCAATAATAATAGCAGTGAAGGATGCATATTAGATATCACAGAGGATGTTGGCCAACTGATGAGTGGCGACTCAAAGTGCGTAGCAAAAAGTCTGCCTGTCTGGTCAACAATGCCAGTTTCAGGAGCGTTTATTTGCTCGACGAAGAGTTCTGGGTTATCCAAAGAGTCCTCTCGTCTTGAACGACAAGTAACACGTACCAATGGAACTGGTTTGCATTGCTCTCATCTGGTGTAGCTACTACGACAACAGCAACTGAAACAGGCTCTTGGCCAACTTGTTGACTGGATTCTCGACCAGAACATGAAGAAACAGTGCAACCAACGCCGAGCAAACATAAACGAAAGTGAACGTTTTCGCCAGGTTGTACGTATACAACTTGTCCGATGTTGTTTGTAGCTGCCAATCCCATTGAAGAAGGTCCAGGTAAAGCAAGAGCACACAGTAGTTCAATTTGTCTTGTAGTTTCCACACTCTGGCCTTCGTCCAGTTCAGGTATGGACTCGCATTAAGGTCTGTGAGGAGTCTCAGCAAGATGATTGCACTGGACAGCGCCCAGGCCAAGCGAACGATTACAACTAAAAGTCCATAATAATTACCATAATTCACACTTGCAATAGCTGTTAGAAGCCAATTCCTGTCTATTGTGGATGCCACAATGGCAAATACTGATATGTAGCCGATGGCGAATAATGTGGAGGCTTGCAAGAGCCACTTGTTGTGGACTACGTGTCTCCATTTCTTGTTGCTGTTACTCGAATTCTCATGCCTGTAGACGAGTTGGCCGGCCAGGATGCCCATCAATACGGAGCCTATGCGATATTCGGGCGCCGAATAGAGGCGACTCACAACAGGCGAGCTGAACATCGAAGCGAATGGACTGAATGTGATCGACTCAGTGGAATTGCTCCTATCTAACCATCCGACATACAGACTGCCAATTGTGGCCAACACGGAGAGAAAACAGCAGTCCTCGACCATGCGGCAGCTGTCAGTAGAATTAAGGGCACCATTATTATGGTAAACAAGAGTTCCGATGACAATATAAAGGTCTGGGGCAGGCACTGGTCAGCCATTGGCTGGTACGAGGCCGAGGTGAACAGCAACGGCGACCACCAGCTGTCTTGTTGACATGATTCGACGACCAAAGCAGTCTTCTGAAGGCGAAAACCAGGTAGAATAAGGGCAACAGGCGCAGGTATTTGCTCAATATGAGGGCCAGCCATCGTCTGAGGAAGCCCATTATCATCTGTTGCTCACCGCCCATGCAACAGAACTCATGCAATTCAATGGACTCCACCGGAGCCATCTCGTTGTATTTGTTCAGTCTCTTTAAACACAGGTAAGACAGTAGGAGGCCCGACAATACAAAGAGGCTCTCAGTTAGCATCAGACTAACTGCGATCACCGTCGACACCATGCAATTGGTCCCAAGCCACTTGTAGTTGGCTAGAATATTGGTTTCGCCGGCGAGCTGTGAAGGATACAGTGAAAGTGCATGGCCTATGAGGAATACGAGGAGTCCTATCGTCTTGATGGGATTCAATACGTTCAAGTCTGTTTCGTAAATGTGATTGTTGTCTTTCCGCTGGTGGTCATCTTCAGGTCGACAAACAAAGTCACTCCAAGAGGCCCTCAAATCCAGACAACTCAACCAAGACGAGTCTCTTGGCTGCTCTCGAGGACTCTTCAAATGGCTTCCATGTGGGATTCTCCGATGATGACATTCTATGCTTGCAGTGACAATCAACACAGCCAAATGCCAGTTGCCAGGCACAAGAAAACTTTGCCACTTCCTGCGTTGTGACGATGCATATCTGGAAAACATTGGATTCCACCACTACTGGCTATTTGCAGGCTTTCGTTCAAATAGATCGACTGCGGGAACTTGAATTGACTGTCGATGAGCTTCTGTATGATTTCTCGTTGGTGTTTGTTGTCCATTATTTCGTCCAGAGAGTTGAAGCGACAAGATTCAGGCAGACAAATGCCGACCGACATTAAACTCGGACGATATGATGATCTCGTCCGCCTCAACTCTGGACTTAAATTGTCCCTCAAATCCAGGTAGGCTTGACAGTAGTGCATGTTCGTTAGTTCTTCTTCGATGAGCTTCAACTGGGTGCTTGTGCATTGTTCGCGTGACCCAAAGGCTCCGAGTCTACCTGACAAGAGGCCCGACTCGTATCGGCCGAAAGAGTCCAAGGCGCGAGCAAAACGAACGTACTTCTCGTCCAGAGGCTCGCCTGTTCTCATCGAGAGTCTACCTGCCTGAAGGTGGCCACTCAGTTCCTTCATCAGGCTCAGCATGAGCTCCAAGTGCACACTGCATAGAGTCTCGTTCATCTGCTGAGGCCTCCTCTGAAACACTGCACTTTTAGGCGCGCCAGAGATGTGCATTATGTTGGCCAGCCTCTCGTCGATGGACTTCTTTGATCAACTGAGTAAATGATGATTGAAGCCCTAATTCGTCCAAATAGACAGGCGTCCAATCGAGACAATCATCTCGTTGCTCTTTCAGGTGGCTGCTTGCTTGAAGTTGGCATTGTTTCGCTCTGCTTGATGACCATTCGACGGGTGTCTCTGCAAATGAGGTGGTGGCCAAAGACGACAACCAGCACCATAATAAACAGGTGACAATGAAGCCGTGCATTGTGTTGATATTTTGGTCCAATAGATAGACTCGTGTAAGTTGTAGGTATGATAAGATTTTGATAGAAGATATAATGACAGATCTGACAGAGATTGCAATGAGAGTTTTGAGAATAAGAGATTGTTGTTGTTGTCGTCGTCATCATCGTCTTGATAGATTTGGAAGTGACGCCAGTCTGGCTGTAGTAAATTCAAATGCAAATCAACTTGTTGGCCCAGCTGGCGAGCGGAAGGCCGCCACCTGTCGCCTTGAGTGTCTGCTCCGACATTAATCAACTTGTTATTGTGGTTCTCATTGTCGTTCCTGTCTCTCGCTTGTCCTCGACGACGACACTCAGCCCGGCCACTAACGAGATATGTTTGCGGCCCATCGAACCGGTTAGTTTACCTGAGTTACTGGAGATTCTAACACAAAAAGAGGAAGAAACAACAAGCCAGACTGGCTAGTTGTAAACAATCTATAATTGCGTAATGAGTGATATTCACACTTCTTTCTGTCTGTCTACCTGTCTTTTATTAACTAAACATAAATTTAGTCTTAGAGATTCTTTTTGTTGTTGTTTGATTGTGTTGACTCGATTACGATGATGATTATGATTATGATGGTTATGATTATGATCAGACACGAAGAATAGTCTTCTAATCAACTTGTTCATTGGATTCTCGAATAATATATGAATGAAGGAGCTAATTAACAAACAAATGACGTAGGCCGACACGAAGTCCACTACCGACCGTTGCTTGTTAAGTACCTTCGAGGAGGTCCAGTCGTACTGGAGGACGAGAATGACATCGCTATGGATGAGCAACATCACATAGTCGAGTTTCACTGGGATTCGCCACAGTTTGCAGTGGCCCCAAGCGAAGAAGGTCCTATGGGACCAGTCGGCCACTATCCTAAACAACAGGAAGGCCACAGAGGTCGCCCAGATGGCTCTGATAGGTCGTGCTAATAAAGGGATACAACTTGTGGGTATCTGCAACAAGTGGCCTGATCTCTCGCATCATGACTGCAGTCACGAATGGATACAATGTCAAGATGCAGGCAAAATAGGTGGCCACTCTTGATAGTGGTGGCGTTAATGCTGGAGTAGCTCCTCCACCAAATTGAGTTGTTTGTCTTTGGTTTCTTCTCTCCAACGCCGCTATCGTTGGCCAGAAGGATCCTTTTCTCGTATTTGTTTAGAGTGAGGCCCGCCAGAACGCCCGCCGCCATGGAGGTGAACCGATAATGAGGTCCAGTGTAGAGATAACTCAGTTCGTTCATCATAAAGAAAATCCGTTCGCCTTCAGCTCGTTCACCTCCCAGATGGCCCTCGAGTTGGCCTCCTCAAAGGCTCGCCAGGCCATTTTGACACTGACAACACTCAGGGCCACTCAGGACACCTGCGGCTAGCTTGAAGTGGCGCTCGCCCAGCAGCACCACCACGGGAATCATGAAGAAGCCAAAGAAGAGGTCACTCGAGACGGACCAGCTCTGTGGTATGCACCTGATTGCGGTGGGCATGTAGGCGGCCATCGGCGACAGAGGACTCAGCCAGTCGTTGTCGTGGTGGCAGCCCCCAAAGAGAGTGTTCTTGTTCAGGACGCTACCCCAAAACGGCCCACCCGGCGAGTAGATCAGTACGCTCTTCTTAAACCAAAACAATAGATAATAAATGGGAACTAATCGTAGATATCTCGCGATAATATAATACACACTCAATTTGATCCCTTTCCATAGGCTTTCATGCCGAGAAGAGACATTGGCCGTCCTTCGAGTTGGTTCTCCTGATTCACTGCGACCATTGGCTTCAATTTGGCTGACTTGGGTCTTGCTGACTGAGACGAGGCCATCACTATCAATGTTCCTGCCATTGATGATCTTCTTCAGGATGTTATAGCTTGTCAGGAGGCCTGTCATGACGAAGAACATGTCCACAAAATAGGTGCCAATCATCATGGGCATCAGGATGCGCGACGTCTCGTATTCGCTGCCCATCCTTAGGTAGTTCATGGAGGTGAGCCACCAGTAGAGATACACATGGCCAAATACAACATAGGCTGTCGCTAATACTTTTACTGTATTGAGAGCGGCAAATTGGAGAGTTCTTTCTGGTCTTGCATCTGTTCCATGCATCGGTAGCCCGGCATCGCCAGTAGACTTGAATTCTCGCCAAGAATCATGCAAATTCAGACAATTCCAAAGGGACCCAACGGGATTCCTGACAGTGACGAAGATTCCCACCATCAACCAGCAGGCCAATAAGGCTAGCAGGAGTTTTCCGCTCAACGGCAATGTCCATTGGCTGTCGGAATCGATTGTACAATAAATAGAGTCCAACTCGAGGTTCTCATCGACGTAGATGCTTTGTGGTAGCTTGAATTGAGTGTCGACTAGTCGCTGGAACAATTTTCGGTTCTTCTCGAAGCTCCTCGAGTGGCACGTCTCGGGCACGCAAATTCCGCTCGAGATGATGGCGACCTCGGCCTCGAATCTCGTCTTTGGCCTGGTCAACAAACCAGCGTCCAGATGGCGATTGAGGCTCATCTGAGCCCAGCAGAAGCGAGTATTCACCGACGACGACGACGTGGACAATTTGCTCTTTTGATTCAACAGTTTAAGCTGACCCACTAGACAGAGGTCGTATGAGCCCAGTGAGTGGGTCTTACCTGCCAAATGGCCCGACTCGTAGCGTCCAAAAGAGTCCAAGATACGTGCAAGCTGAATGTGACTCTCATTTAATATCAGAGAATTGTTTCTGTCCGATCTTTTCAGTTCCAACAACCTGCCCAGCTCGTCTATCTGGTGGAGCATATCGCGCAGGTGTTCGCCGCACAGCTCGTCGTCCACCTGAGGGCCCGCAATGAGTCGCTTGTTCTCTTCGTCTTGCTTGGGGTCGCCTTGAATTGTAACGAGGAAAGAAGAGTTTGGTCTTGGACGAGCCAACAGTGTAAATGACATTGGCCAGCCTCTCGTCCAGCGTCGGCTCCCCTAATCAGGACGCTACTCCTCTCGGGCACAAACTCGTCAAAGTACTTCCATCGCCAGGCGGTGGGCTCGTTTCTCGGGCGCCTCGACGACAACCTTAGTGTTGATTTGGCCTTGATCAGCCTGACTGGTGGCCGCTTGGATGTGTTGTATAAAACTAATAATGAGCACAATACCTGTCAGTTGGAGTGAGGTTTTCATCATATTTGCGCCGTCCTCAAGAGGGACAATTACTTTTGTTCGTTCTTGTATCTTTGCTGGATCGATTGAAAGTTCTGTTCTAGTCAATCCGAGTTTGTTGAATAGTCTTGGACCAAAAGAGAAAATACGTCATCAATCTCATAGACAGATTAATTGGCCCACAAACAACAAATGGGCCTCCACCAATCAACATTACTGTTCACTAAACAAAACAGAATTCTCGAGAATTGAGCACAAGATAGCACGCTTGAAACTTAATACTATAGAAGTTTAAAAGGCCAAACTCTATACTTCATATTGCAATCAAATAATCATGCTCTCGTTGACGTAGTCATGTAGACATATCGACGTGATTCTGGTCGTGTCTCGAGGCCGGCCCAGTTCTCACATGTGTACGTCAATCAATGATGAAACGTTTCGCATTGTCATCATGATTCTCTGCATAGTCCAAAGAAACTCATCTGGATATTTGAAAAATATTTCAAAACCAATTATTTGTTGATTGCGGCTGCAGGCGAGTTGTTCTTGTTGATCATCGAGATCTTCGTATAGATGCATACCTTGGCTAAGATGGCGATTGAAGTCGTCGAATCTGGCAAGCTATAGTGTCCGCTCTCAGTTTACTTTCACAGATATTCGCTGGATTTAGTGATGGGCTGTTTGTTTAAGCAAAATAATCAACTCCGATAACCAGCAAGACGGAGTAACTCAATTGTCTGAGGTCAGCCTCACCGAAATCTTCAGGAATCTATTCTCCTATCTACCCATTGTGTTCCCTTCTCGAGATCGATTGGCCGATCCTTTTCTATGGGAATTCATCCGGATCAGCACAGTCAATCGCCTGGTTTTGAAATTCATCGAAGACCATACAAAGATATAAATTTAGAGGCGAGAAAAGAGCTTGAAACGATGAAAGAAAGTGAGAAACTCGAAGTCAACAGGTTAGATGAGAACAATGTGCAATAGAGAGATGGAAGCGAATTTGCAAAGAAATATGCTAGATTATGTGTTCGATCATCATCACGACGGCAAAATCATCCGGCAAGAATATTTCCATTCGACGTTCCTCTCGGCCGACGCCCTGAGCCAGACATTGTATCAACTGGCCTTGACGCCAGACAAATAGAAGCTCAGCGACTCTATCGGCGAGGATGGCATCCATTTCAGTTGTGTGACTAACGAGCCACTGCGATTACAGCCACCTGTCACTATTGGCTGCTCGCCACGCCACATTCACTCCAAAAGGTACCTGCGTCACAACTCCTCACATTTCACTCATCGACTGAAGAAGTATTTTCCGAAAAGAGGTCCTTCCATCTTTGTCAGTCCATTCCATTTGATGCTGAACCGAGCCAGTATCCAGGTAAAGAGTTTGCCCTCTATGAGCGGAAGAAAATATTGACTAAATTAATCATGAACTACAGGTTCACCTGCCAACCAATGAGGACGGAGGCCTTTGATGCGCTCTTTTTCATATTTAGGATTTCTCAAGAGCGAGTAATCGTCAAGATGACCGAGCTAACAATCTAAATATAACCTAGCCATCAATCCTTTTGCTTGAAAACGAGTTTTTCGCTCATTATAATTTCACATCACACTATGAATTGCATGTTCAAACTCAGTGTCTGGAATTATTCGTCCAAATAGTGGCATCTTGATGCCAATCAAACAGACATCCGAGTTTACAGGGGATTTTTTTGTGTCACAATATCCGGCTTAAGGTGCTGATCTCCTTCAAATTGATCTTGATGTTATGAATTATAAATTTATTGTGTTTGGCTTAATGAGCTAAACCAATTTTCTCTTGGTTGATGTGTACCTTTCGCTATATTGGTCGTAACCATCTCGTTCCTGTAGTTGTTTCAATGTAAATAAATTGTTTTCCAAGCTCAATAGGGATATTTTGGAATCTGCTAAAATTGGTTTCTGTCAATTCCGACAGGTCAACCTGATTATTATCTAAGCGTAATATTTTCAACTTTTGACACTCGGTTAGTGAATTAGTTAATTTATTTATCTTGTTGTTGTTCAGATTTATTTCACTTGCGCCACATTTGCCGATAATATCTGGTATGGTTTCGATCTCATTTCTAGATAAATCTAAGAATTCTAGACTCTTCAGTGTACACAATTGATTTGGAAATATTCTTAATTTGTTTGTGGATAAATTCAAAGTTTTTAAATTGTTTAATCTAGCGATTTCATTGGGTAACATCTCCAATAGATTATTTTCCAATTGCAATGATTCCAACTTCTCGAGCTGACCAATGGAAGCTGAGATAAACTTTAGCTTATTATTGTTCAAATTTAATATTTTTAAATTTTTGAAGTTACTGATATCGTCGCCTATTTGCTGGAATCGATTTGTGTTCAGATCCAAGGTTCTAAGTAGATGACTAATGTGGAGGAGATCCTTTGGCAGCTCTCTCAAGTTCGATTTGGACAACTGAATGACGCCCGTTTTTTCTGCCGTCTCAACATGATGTTTCAAGCTGCTAGCATTGCCCATTGTTTATATTAACAGTTATTAATTGAAGGTAATACTAATTTGACTTTAGTGTCAATAGACTAGAGACAATAAATTGTGTAAGATCGTTTGATATTGAGGGTTTTGTTAGGACACCCAAATCATGCCAATGTGAATGATGCGAAAAAAATTCCATCTCGCACGTGGAAAGTCAAGCTGACAGTAGCCGCACTAAAAAATTTCATTGTTTATCTCTCCATCCGCCTTTAGAGATCATATAAGAAATACAAATTAACTTGAAAACGAGTATATTGATCAATATATCAACATCAGGACAATAGTTACTAAACTCAGCGACAAGCCTGCATCTTAAATCTTATTAAGATTTAAATTTTATTATTGTCAACTCATTTGGAGAAGGTCTCTTTCGTCAATTGAGCTCTAGCCAAAGAGCCGGGAATGGTTGTATGTGACATCAATTATTTGAGTAATTATTTAAGGCTGATCGTTCAAAATGTTGGAATAGTGGCCATGGTGGCAATACCACAGTTGTTCTTTCTGTTGCGAGCCATTCGGATGTAACCCTTCTCGCCCCAATGCGGACCCCAGGAGTTCTTCACCAGCCAATAGTCGCCCTTCTTGGGGTCGGTTCCATAGCCAACCACAAGCACTCCATGGTCGAGCTCGTCCGGCTTGCTGTGGCATCGTTTGTTATAATAGACTCCTCTGTGATACAACTGAAACCATAGGCTACCTGCATCAATGGCCACTGCAACTGGCCCAAATTTGGCCACCATCTCTTTGAGTTTTTGCTCGTCGCCTGTCGGTAGGATGGCCGCGCCCTGATCGTTGAAGGCCACCTTTTCTTTCTTAAAACGACACTTCCCAGACATGGCCTCGTAGGGATATGAGTTCTCGTCGTCGATTCCGCCCTCGGTTTTGATGTACTCAAAGGCATCCTTCATGAAGCCACCCTGACAGCCGTAGTCGTCCTTGACGCAATCCACCAGATTCTGTTCACTCAGCTCAACCAGATTCTTGGCACCGGTGGAATTGGCCGCCCGGGGCTTCTCCTGGGCCTCGAGGGCACCTGTCGAGGCGAAGGCCCAACATGAGCCGCACTGTTTCTGGTTCTTCACCTCGGACACTCGGCCAGCTACAGTGCGCCAGTCGAGCTGGTCGGGCACTTCAATGGACTGGTCGTCGAGGATAGTCTGCACGAATCGGTCGGCCTCGGGCGAGTTCAGTAGGATCTCACGACGGGCCTGGACGTCGCTGGGCAACTTGAAGCCATTCAATGACATCATCTCGATTTCGCTGGAGTCCGCCAGGCGGTTCAGTTTTAGGCTAAACATTCTAGCCTCTTCGTCCTGGCTCCGATGAAACTCATCCATACGTTGCTTGTTGTGGGCCCAGATGGTCCTCCTCATGGCCTCAATGTTGGCGCTCTCATACGACTTTCCATGCTCCAACTTGTAGCTCCGCCATTCGCTCACATTCACCTCAAGGGCTGTATCGTTTTGGCCGGCCAGTGCCAGGTACGAGCCTATCAGTAAGGCCAAATAGTTCATCCTTACCTATTCTATCTTGCAAGTTGGTTTCTATTAATTAACTACTATTACTTCTTTTTGACTCTCTATCTATGATGAATACATTTCCGCTATTCCAATCACACAGACAAAATGAATGTTTCGCAACCCGTCTCGCTCTGTTGTTTATGTATTGGCGACGAAATGCCGAGCCATTCGATCAGTCGTCTTGTTTTCCGATCAGAAGACAGCCGATTGAGTAAACAAAGAGCCTGCTGGAGGGAGAAACACAACTACCACCGCTTGCTGGTAGTTATGGGCCAGCAAATCTGTGAGTTTGTCAGATTAAATGCGATGATAAGAACATGAGACGAGAATGTCTCTGTTGTATTGAATTCACAAGTGAGACTCCAATGATCAATCGTGTATTTGTCCATTGAGCCATGTGAACAAGTGACATTTACAGCCTGATGTAATCAATCGACCATTGATCAGTCGTCTACCCTGTGGCCCAAAAGGGAAGTGAATGCGACCCCCGCCCTGGTGTTCCCCGCGCACAATCCGCGAGATCAGCGTATGCAGGCCCGCTGTGGCGGGCCTGCGTTCGTTGACAAAAACGAGTGGGTGAATGAACACATCCGCTTACGAAAATGATCAAAATAAAGGTATTATCAAGGACCATCGGCCATTTGACCCGCTTTGAGGGTAGCCCGCGACTGCTCCGTCCCGCGCCTGCGCTGCGGCGCTTGCATTAAATAAAAGAAAGGCGCACATGCGCTGATGGCAAAACATGACGTCAGTCACATTAGTTTTGGGCCTCAGGATAGATATCTTTCGTGAGCTGAGCTCTCGCTGCTCTGCAACAGCGCCCAAGTCAGCTGATTCATCCAAACAACATCATCATCATCATCTTAACAGTTCCAGTTTATGGGCCCAATCATTACTATGAACTCGAGCATTGTTGGTTTCTCGTTGCGCTAGTCCTGACATTCTGGAGCACTAAATTTTAAATTGATTATTATCACCTTCACATTGTCTGTTGAGGTTACATGATGTATCTGTCTGGCGAGTACAGGTGCAACATGTAGCTCCACCGAGTAACTGGCACGACTAGAATGCACGCAAACATGTGTCCAATTATTGAGTTCGACATGTGATCTGTTGATGATAAACATCTACTGTCACATATCACCGTTACTAGGCCTCTTCAGATTACCAATCTCACCTGAAAATTGAAAACAATCGTTTACTGGCGGCATATTTCATTGATTTGGTATATGGCTCACTGTTGTGGTGGTCATGGTGATGGCGGTGGCGGCTCCTCCAGGTCCACATGGTAAGATTAGAGCTCTGGAAACTCTCAAGCAACTTCAATAGGCAAACCTTATTCAAGCAACAGGTCGTATCGCACCGCATCGAACGCTACTTCAGTGCTCATCTACAGTCCTTCCTCAACTACTACAACGTGCCTGGTTCTTTCTCGCGTCCGACAGAAGTCCTCAGGTTGTGTAGACGGTTCAACTGGAGCCCGATACGGAGTGGAAGGAGGCCAAGTTGCAGGCACTTGAGCAATTGGTTTAGCTGCTTCTCTCTCAATCTCTCCCGCTCCTTCGCCAGGTGATGGAGGTAGTCGAACAAACGAACCACCGCAGTCTTCACAAGTAGAAGTGTCGGCTTTAAGATAATTCCAGAGAAGGGCATGCTGGCCACTTTGTTTTACTGGAAACTGTCGATAATCGGGCCAGATGCAGACTTCTTTTGACTAGTTTTATTCACCTAATTCTGCTGGCCAGAACAAATATGCCAAGCTCAACAGAGTGTTTTTATAGTACATTGTATCGGACAGATTGACCAACATGAAGATCATGAAATGGTTCGGCAAACACGCGGCATCCTTACATCGGTCAGTCATATGTCATAGACTTCCATCGGGTCTGGCGGTAGGGGTTCGGGCAATGCTCGATGTCCTCCATGATCCATGTAATTCAAGGGAATATGAATATAAGTGGCAAGATAGCCCATTGAAGCATCTCCGACACATATTTCTTGATGAGTTTGTTACTGTTATCGAGCTTGACATGCGCCAACGAAAACAGACTTGAAGCGTTCGGCGTACTTGGCGAATAAATCGGCCAGTCCTCAACGTCCTCATCGTTGGCGGCGGCGTCGTCTCCATTTTCGCCTTCGCCCTGAAAGTGTTGGCCACATTCTTGGCGAACGACGAGCCGGCCACCTTCAGACTGGCCTTCATACCCAGATTCAAACTGGACTCGTGGAACTGCTTGATGGCGTTCATCAGTTGACAATCATCGACGGCTACCAGGCGGTCGTCGCCAGACTCCTGTCATTCGTCAGCCAATTCGTAGTCGAACTCTAACTTTTTGATTTGAGGATAATTCGCCTCAGACTACGCGATACTGAGGGCGTTGGATTAGGTCGATTACTGATGATGCCAGGCAGCTTACTTGGAAGGCCTGTAATAACTTGTGTTCATACGTTGATAGTCGTCATGGTCTCGAGAGCCTACTTTACTCTCCATTTGTTCCTCTATCTATGAGCCCAATTTCCAGCTACTTGGATCCCGCTAGAACCTGGATCAACATAACATACGTTCCTAACATTGTGAGTGTATATGTTACAATCCTTGTGAGCTCCTCTCGAGAGGTAATTCACGTTATGGTGCCTAGTAGGCATGGCTCATGCCTTCCTGTTCGAGGCCAGAAGAGGAGAGTCACGAGTTTATGATTGTACCAGACGGAAGATTTGCTTTCACGTTCAACGTAAGCATGTAAGAACTCGCTAGTACTTTGGCCCACTCGTACTCAGAGTAATACGTCTAACTCTAGATCTCTTTGAGTTTGGTCAGTTTAATAATTGTCGGCTCGTGCGGTAGGCAGAGGATGAAAAATGGCGCGTCATAGGCCTCTGTCTTCTTTGGCCGACAGCTGAACTGGTATTTGGTCATTAGTCTAGTGAGTAGAAGCTTCATCTGAAACAAGGCAAACTTTAGCGGGACACTGGCGCGAACCAGCGCCAAATGGAATGTACTGAGACGGATGGAACGACTTTTGGTCCTCAAATCTCTCTCGGGTCTGAACTCATTCGCGTCTTTGCCCCAATACTTTCTAATCGATGAATTGCATATGCTGGAGTGATGACGAAGGTGCCCTTCGGAATGATGGTACCGTAGCGAGTTTCCATGTCCTCCCGACTGCCCACTCGGCTGCTCGCGGGCAATCGAGACGGACATGGAAAGAGGATATGGAAGCGTGAGCTGGCCTTGAATCCAGACAAACACAAATTGAGGGAGTGTATTTGAGAGAAAGGCACTGATTCCAGTAACCTCAGTCTGGTGATCAACCAAGCACTTCTGCCTCCATCCACCGGCTCTGGCCAAAAACAAGAGAGGACAAAAACCGTTCATACAATGGGCTTTTATTACAATGTCAAACAATGACCAGGTGAGATCGGCCGCTTGCACGAGATGCAAAAGTCGGTCAAAGAGACTACATCCATCTACATGTGCTTAAAAAATTATTAATCCATCTAACAGAAGTGAGGTTAAGACAACACCAAAAGGCAAACAAGCGACATTCAAAGACGGCAACTATTGATCTCTCTTGTTAATGATTTCTCTCTTCTATCCTACGACATGAATCATCATCTGATCATCAGTGTAAACTTGACTTGTTGCCTTTAACGTGCGTCACTCCAGGCGGCGAGGAGTTATTACTATGTAAACTTCCAAAGGTTTGTGTCCTGATGTTCACGTAGGCACAAACAAATTCGGTGAGGTTTGCAGGTGCGGTCTTGGAAGGTCGTCTAACATGTGTATTCAGTGACAACAACAACAACAATAAAGATCATAGAAAATGCTACCGAAAGATCATCATCTTGGCGTTTCAATGGGGAGCCGAACAAACAAGGCTTGATATATAGTCGGAATGGCTGTCTTATAAGATCCACATCATGTTGGTCGCCCATCGCACTCGGTGGCTGCATTCGAATATCTCATCCTCGTATTGGCAGATTCTCCAATTCTTCAACCCAATTTGCAAGCAAACAAGTTGAGTAGCCATGCCTGTTCTGTTCGCTGTGGTCCTTGTATTCGGGAGCCTGGCTCATTGTTTGGCCTGATGCTCGTCAAGACAATGATCACAATCCATTTGGTCGAGAGGAAGTTCAAGAAAACTCGAAGGGACTTCAGATGCCGGCCGACTGGCGTCACCTGGACGGCCACCTGAAGTCGTTCCTCTTCGCCAGCCGTCAACCATGAACTGCACGAGTATCACGCCAGATACGGCAAATCATTTGGTGTATTGTATGGAACGAAGCCGATGGTGGTCAGCATCGATTTGGAGCTCATAAAGTCGTTTTGAGTGGACGAGCAGGCCGAACACATAAACCGTACGCAGCTGGGTATTCCCATGAAGGAGCTCGAGCAGGACTGCATCCTGACGGCCGAGGACGACCAATGGAGACGAATCCGGCGAGCTATGGCGCCGGCCTTCAGGTGAGTACATCGTTCAGATTACAGACGCCATGCATGATGATTACATAGAGAACTATCTATTGATTCAGGGACTCCAGAAAATCCATGTTCACCTCGCCAAACGTCTCGAAGGAAATCGAGCACTCAGCCGATAGACTGATCGGAGCCATTGAGGAGAAACTCGTCGAGGCTGCACTTTTAAAACAGATAGGCAGTCGATCATATTCGATGCCGAGGATTACATTCACAGGTTCGCCTCGACACCATCCTGAGCTGCTTCTTTAAGCAACCGAATGTGATCGATTTCCATGCGGAGAAGGACAAAATGATCGAGACGATCGACAGAGGCCTGCTGGATGTATTCCAGAACCCACTAATCAGATGGTCAGTGGCCTGGCCCTTCGTAAGGCCCGTCGTTGATCTGCTAGTCGGCTGGCTCGATCCAGTGGGCGCCTGGAACAAGCAGATGATAGACTACTTGAAGGCAGGGGCCGAGCTGAATTTGCGCGCCAAGAAGGAGCTCCGATCGAGGCGACACGCCAGTTGCAACCAACAGGTGGTGAATGAGGACGATTTCGTGTTGAAAGATGGCACCAGATTCACCAGGAATATGCTAGATCATCTGGTTGATCAATTACACAAGGGAAAGCTTACCAAGAGGGAGTATCTGCACTCGACGTGGTTCTTGTTCTCGGCCGCCGACAAGCCCATCTCGGACGTGCTGATCTACTGCCTGTATCAGTTGGCTCTGCATGCGGACATCCAGAATAAGCTGGCCGAGTCGGTGATCTTGCACGGCCATCAATCAGAGTACCTGGGCTGGGTAATCAACGAGGCCCTCAGGCTGATGCCACCGGCGCCCATTGGTTGCTCGCGAACAATACGCCGGGACTTTTGTCGAAGGAGGGCGTCGTCCCAAAGGGCACCTTCGTGATGACGCCCACCTATGTCATCCATCGTCTACGAGAGTATTGGGGCGACGATGCCGACCAGTTTCGGCCTGACAGGTTTGCCCATCAGCACTCTTCCATCCGTGTCAGTTCATGCCGTTCGGCACTGGCTCGCGAGGCTGCCCTGGCAAGGAGCTGGCCATGCATGAGATGAGACTGATGATGGGCAAACTGATCGCTAGGTACAGGTTCGATTGCGAACCCAAATGCGACGAGCGCTTCGATGCGCCATTCTTCATCTACATCATATCCAACGAGCCGACGATACTACGTTTATCTTGCAGAAGCTAACATTATGATCATGGAAGTACATAACATGTACCGTTTCGAGCCAAATATAAGATTACATTAGTTGTAGATTAATATGGTATGTGAATGTAATTGTTGGTATATCATCGAAACACAATGGTTTACACCTCGCGACAGGATTTTGGTAACTTGACTAAACGGATCCTAGTTGTTTTGATATATATCAAATCTTGATGAATTTGTTTCTAATATACTCTGAAATTGGCTGATACAATGCCTTAAATAATAAACCTGACGTTATTTTGACCCGGCACAGGTTTCGTTTGATTTGACCGGAATTGTTCCCGCAAATTGGCGACAATTTTTTCGTTACTGTCCGCCATGTGGTATTAGTGGAGATGGTATTAAACCAATTTTTGTTATTTGTTGATATCAATATGTGTCACGTATTTACTCAACTAACCAAAAATGTTAGGCCTTGAGGAAGTGGCGCTAAGTAGGCAATTTTACCAACACTATAGATCATATTCAACTGTTGCAAGGATTGTTGGGAGCAATAAAGTGACTGTATCTGGAATCGTTAAAGAGACCCAAAGTGACCCAAAGCCAAAGCGAGGTCCACTGAAACTGATTGTAGATCGCAATAACACTCTGATCAAGAAAACCGTGAGAGATTGTAATCCACGAGGTGAGAAGTGTACTAAAAATACACCTTTGTTGGCGTCCATATTTTGAAATTGATTTGATGATTGTGTAGAACTCCCTTCTTTGTGAGCGTTGATCAAAACATTATCGTGTAGCTGTGTTTCATCGTATTTTTTTGACATCACTCTGGAGAATGTCTGTTATTCTCATTTACCGGACAAAGTGTGGCCGCGGCCAGCAGACCATTTCTGTATGGATTGTCTATTATTTTATTTGGGTTCCATTTTTTCTTTTAATTCTCGAACTTAGAAAATTCATCACTGGCGAAATTTTGCATACAGGCAAAACACGGCTCACTCAGGTCACATCATTGTGCCTTCACTAAAGAGAAGTGGCGATTAACTATGGTTTTCAGCTTGATTTTATTCATCACATTGGCCACTCTATTTGGAGCCAATGTGATTTTGCCGTGGGACAATGATAAGAACGCATCTGGCTCACGAGAGGATCAAGAAACAGTGGAGAAGTCTTGAGTCATCTGATGGGTTCAGTCTGATCCTTAGCACGACTAGTGCATTTTGTATGGCATGACGTTCATTTATACGATGAGCCACCAGCCGATGTGTTCGTCCATCGATCTGGAGCTCATCAGAAGATCGCCATCAACGAAAGCCAATTGCATACCTATCGCAAGCAAATCCCAGTGCCCATCATGGAGATGGTCGAGGACAGCATCACTATGCTCGGACACAACTGGCGTTGCTCAGACGAGCCATCGCACCGGCGCTCAGGTAAGTTCAATTTCTGTTTACTCGTCTTGATGACTATTGATGGCTTGATTCCCATCCCACTGGTGTCACACTGTAGACCCAATCGATTCAAGGCGCCAAATGTGACGAGAGAGATTATCAATTCTATTGAGAAGTTAATCGATGCCATTGAGAGGAAACCAAGTTCAGCTGGACACCGACAACTACCACCACATGTACTTACATAGATTTGGTGCCTAGATGTCTTTATAGACAAGACAGCCTGATTGATTTCCCAGCCAAAAGGGGACCACATGGTGGACACCATCGACCAGGCTCGAGCGCCGCGATGTATGCTTAGGAGCTTCGGCTCGTATTCCGGATGATACAACCAACTCTAGACTTCTCTAAGTTTGGCCAGTTTAATAATTGTCGGCTCGTGCGGTAGGCGGAGGATGAAAAATGGCGAGTCATAGGCCTCCTGTCTTCGGCCGGCCGCTAAAGTGATATTTCTTCACCAGCTCGACTAGCACCAACTTCATTTCGAACATGGCGAAATCTCTTACCTGACATACGCGTAGACCAGCACCGAATGGAATGAACTGGCACGGATGAAAATGACTTTTGGTCCTCGAATCTCTCGGGCCTGAATTCATTGGCGTCTTTGCCCCAATACTTCTCCAATCGATGAATCGCACATGCGGGAGTTATGACGAAGGTCCCTTTCGGGATGATTGTGCCATGACGAGTTTCCGTGTCTCTCTCGACCGCCCGCGAGCATCCATTAGCAGGTGGCTGCATTCGTAGTGCCTCATTGATAACCCAATGGAGGTAGGTGGAATCAACGCCTTCCTTGCGGATAGACTCCCTCAATTTGTCTTGTTTGTCTGGATTCAAGGCCAGCCGATGCAATGTCTGGCTCAGGACGTCAGCAGAAGTTTTGTCGGCTGAGGTAAATAAGAAGAACACCAATTGTGAAAGTACTCGGCTTTGGTGATCTTGCCGTCATGATAATGATCAATCACGTGGTCGATCATGTTCCTGTTGAACTTGCTTCCATCCTTAAGGATGACGTTCCTCTCGTTGATGTCCTTCTTTCCCTGGGCGCGCATCAACTCGATCTCCTTTCTAGCTTCTAGATTGGCTTTTGGTCTGTAATTTGATAAAATTACTTATCATTTGTCTGGCTGAGCCGACTTTAAAGTAATCGAGTATATATTTATCAACAAGACGGCCCAATATTGGAAAACGATCGTCCAGATGAACACGGGATTGTTGAAGATATCCGAGAAGCCTCAAATCTAATTCGCGAGTCATTTTATCGTGAACTGTCGAAGTCAACTATTTTGTTTTGTTTAAATAGACAACTGAGAGTTAAATCCAATGTATACCTGTGGAGGTAATTGTCGACGTTTAATTCTATAACATCCGTTCGGTGGATTGTTGTATCTTCCTCTCGAGACCTCTCATTAGCTTGTTGATGGTATAGTTGATTTCCTCTAATACGTTCGGCGTCGTGAACTTGCTTTTCTGTTGAGATGTATCAATTTATTAGTTTTGAGTTGTATCAATTTAAGCAGTCGTGATTGTAATGGTCGATACTTACGTCAATGCGGGTGCAATGGCTCGTCTCTGGCGCCGCCACTTATCGTCTGAGGCCAACATAATACAATCCGCATCGAGCTCCTTCATGGGAATATTCAAATGCGAGGTTCTATTGATGTTCACCGTTGCTCGTCAAGCGCAATCGTCTTGATTAAGTCCAAGTCAAAGGTGATAACGAACGGCGTCGCCGGCCGTACAACAAAAACGGTGTCGCTGTATTTGTCGAGCAGCTTCATGATGTGATTATTAACATCTGGCTTGAACACGAAACTGGTCATGGCCGGTGACCGGGCGAAAGTCCTCGACCATTTTGCATGCCTTTTGATTTGATCTTGAACTGCTTGCAGGCGAGTCGGGTTTTGATAATTGTCATCGAGATTTAAGAGGCTTGCGGCCACCAACAGGGGCACGCAAGTCCTAAAACAGTTCTAAAATCATTACTGTTGCTTTCTAATTCTTTATTTGCTTTCGTTTGTTCAAAAAGAGTTCTCCAAAAGAAGCAGAGTTCTAGCCAAACATCAAACTACACATCTATTTATATGAGCGGGGACAGCTCGACTCTCCAGATCTGTTGCAGCAACCGTCCGAGGCTCTCTTCTGTCAGTTTAATCCACAACAGAGGCCTCAAAGAGCTGTGCCGAAACTTACTTGCAGCTCTTGAAACGTCGACAGGAACTGTTGGGAATAACCTGCTTGTAATCAATCAAACCTGTTTACTGGCGGGCGAAATGTAGTAGAAGCTTCTGCCTTTGCAAGTTGTCTCCTCTCCTTGTTATGTGATATAACCACCTCTCGAGCCTAACAGATCTCTCGCCAGACTTAACTATTATGACAAAAATTATCTTATTTTCTGGAACTCCATTTTTTGTCTTATTTTCTGCTACTACATTTCCTACTAGATCGTAGACATTGATTGATCAATCTGTCCTCGACCCCTGGCGTCGACAGGTAAATGCCTTGCCGCCTTCCACGTGTATTGAAGCTACTGAATTTGCATGCTTGACCTTGAACGATCATCCATAAGCTCGAGTATTCAGTCTGGCTTGTGGACATTACACCACAATCGGCTTCTCAAATGCATGGCTATATACAGACAACACGTAAGGGATATTGTCAGATTTTTGTCATGTTTCAATAACAAACAAAAACCGGTGAGCCTATTCATCAATATACGCGCCGTGGATTGCCGTGCCGGTTTTTATCTCGAAAGATAATAGTTTTTCTTCAGCCTCACGAAGGACGGTATACTTATCTCATACGACTCTGGGCCCAATGTTGATAATCCTCATTTTACAAACCAAAACATAACGAAGATGCTCCAGCAATGCAGCCGAAATTTGCCTTGACCTACAGTGCACAAGGGTAACCTGATGGCTGATGTCGCTACATTTGGCAGGGACTTTTTATCTTGATTCCTTTTAATCTAGATGGCCATTCCTACAGTCAAGGGAGTGAAGGTCTATTTGTCAACACTTCCTGCGCCTATCTTCCTCGTAGTGGATTCTACAAGTCCATGAAGAGGCACAAAAGCACTGCCCATCCACAGCTGATTACAATGGCCGGATACACAAAAACAACAGTCGTGATCAGAATACTTTGTGCCCGGACATGTGCGTGATGCACGCCAATTAGAAGTTCCCATAGTAAATACCGATATTTTGAATCAAATTTGCTAGAAAGTTGCATTCATATAACACATGATAACAACCATTCATCATCAAGCCTGTCGAGTCTCACCTATTGATGATTATGAATCGACAGCAACAAACTGACTCCAAATTCATTTATCTAAGTTCAGCCAAACCAAATCAAACTATTGTAGTCTGCTTGCATGTCTCCGGCTTGATATTACACATACATTCCGAGATAATCAATGCGCCTCGGCTCTGGTCAAGAACAAACAACGGTTGCTAAGCAACTGGCTGATGCTGCAATGTCAAGGGATGATCAGCTGACATTGGCCGCTTGTACGAGCTGCGAGTCGGTCAGGCAACTAAATTCATCTACATGTACTATATAAAAAAACAATCAATAGCCCACCAACGAGATAAACCAGTGCAACGTGAAGTGAAGCCCGAATCATAGGCGCCGGGTGATGAACACCGAGCGGCCATTGAACATCTGTTTAATTAACGACTGACTGACTCTTCATTTGCAATTGTATTGGCTGTTTATTCATCTTCAACGAATTGTATTCTTCAAAAGTATTGTCTTGATTATTGGTTGAGATAGTATAATAATGTGAAATTCGAGTGCGATTACTTGGAGTGCGCCCGATCGGATGGCTTTTGTATTTCGAGTAGATGGCTGAGTTGGTGATGATTTTATTTTGGCCAACTTTTCAGGACACTCCAACGATGTCTAGCATGCACTAGTATTATTACGATGTATGATAAACATCAACAGAAAAACTTGGTTGAAAAAATGATAAGGTGGGGCCGATCTGAGGCTAAAAAAATAGCCATTTTATGCTCACTGATGCAGAGTAAGTAGTAACCACTAAACTCTTTTAATATCATCGATTGCTATCCGATTTATTTGCAAGAAGGGCAAATCCACTAAATCAACCTTCTTTCTAGCTCTTCTCGCCAGACCTCCTCTCTACTGACAGCAACAGGTGAAAGTCCAGGAAGCTCGGCGGGTGCTCGAGCTCGGCCCGCCTAGCCGCAAGATTGGCCATCGAGTTGCGCCTGTGCCTGTCCAGGGAATCTGCGGCTAGGTTGCAACGACCCTGGTGAGCATATTGGATGGTCGAGCTACAGCATACAAGATATCCTTTGACGTGAATACGTCCTACGACTCGGCCCAATGTTGTAACGGAGGTACAGCAACGCACGCGAAATTTGCATCGGGCGTGCAGGGCACAAGGCCCAGCGCGCACACAATAAGCACATCAGCCGCACGAAGAGACTGAAATTTTGAGACGAGCTGTCGACGCTCGATATCACGTCAGTCGCATGGATGAGCTGAACCGGTTGTATCGTATTCACGTAAAACAACCTGCCTGATGTCGCTGTATTAGGCAGGTACATTTTTGTTTGTTCGTTTATCTTGACTCAGACGAGTTTCGTCTTATCTCTAGATAATTCTCTTTCTGGTTGGTTTGGACTAACTTGCGACAATTTCTAAATGGTTTCCCGTAGACAACTATAGAGTTTTCTTATTGATTCAATGAGGCTATCTAATTTAATCATTTTCTTCGACTACAACTCCAATCTACACAAGACAAAAATCAATCATTTATGAGTTGTTCGAAACAAAGCCATGATTACCTCGCCATCAAGCATCGAATTAATCTCACTCATCACGTCCACATGTGTCTCTCAATGTATTTCGCCGGCGGAGGCTGTCGCGTCAGAGGCGAAATGCCACCTTTCAGGTCAACACCTGGCTGGAATGGGCACCAGCTGGCCCCAGTGCCGAGTCCCAATTGTGTCGGTATAACCCCGACCACCCGCCGACATTCTAGCTAATGACGACAGCCCGTACGAATTGGTGGACTTGAACAACAACAACTACAAGTATTTTGATTGGAAGAGGCTCAGCCCCAAGCAGAAGATCTTCATGATAGCCCAGAATATCCTCGAAGAGTACCAAAGCAAGATGAAGAGGTTGCCCAACGAGCACCACTGGATTGATGAGTCACTGGCCAATACGGTGCATATGTTTCATCGGCGCGGCTCCATAAACACCAACTATTTCGGAGTTCAACTCGGGTGATCTGCGAACAGACCTCGAGAACGAGTTGCAGGTGGCCGGCGACGGCCAAGTGAACGAGCAGCTCTGCGGCAAGCACCTGGATAGGATGCTCGATATGATGGACGAGATGGAGCCCAGACTTCGAGCAAGGAAGGCGACTACGCTCGACGACCACGACGATCACCAACAAGACTGCATTGAGACTCGACGACAGGCACCTCAGACTGGCGCGTGTCCCGGACGCCTTCGGTCGCTACGATTCGGGCTATCTCTCAGGTAAGACGCACTCCTTTGGCTCCTACCACCAGTGCGTCAACCTCATTTGAATCTCAACGACGACAACGGCTTGGTCAAGTCGCGTTACTGCTGGGCCAAACTGAACCTCCAAGAGCACCTAGATGACGTATTCAAAGCCGAGGCGCCAAAGCCCAATACCTGAATGTTGGCATTTGTTTGCCCAGCACCCGTCATACGAGCAGCTTCAGATTGCACAGAGACAAGATCCAGCGACTGGTCGACAGCCAGTTCGAGTTGCCCAAATCAATTTACCTGAAGAACAGACTCGAGGTGGACTCCAACCTTTGTACGGCCGATGAAGAGAGCAAGATAGGCATTCCGACAAATGGTAAAGCGTTGATCGGCTCACTGATTGGCTGGCTGTTGTTGGCAATGTGTGGGACGTTGCACCGAAGACGTCTCGACGAAATGAATGCTGTCCAAAAGTCGCGTCTCATTGTGGCTCTGGCTTGTTTAGATCTGTGCCGGTCTTGGCGAGAGTTTATGGGCCTCACCACGACGTCGAAGATGTCATCATTCGCTACCCAATCATTAAACAACAGCAGCAACACCAACGACTGGAACAACATCAATCGAACTTAGGAGATACACCTCGCCGTGTCGACCTGGACACGTTGAATCCTGGTCAGGTGCGCGGGCTGTGCCTTCGTGATCTGGGGCCCATGGGTTGGTGGGTGCGGAATGGATTCACACAGGAACAAGTAGGGATGCCCAGCCGGTTCGGAGGGCTGACCTATTCGGTTCTTTCCGGCCATCGGAACAGTCATAGTGGACACCTTCTTTGCCATGACTGGCCTCATCATGTCCTACATGATCATGAAGAAGAAGGCGGATCGTGACAACAAACAGTCATCTTCTGTTGATGGAGGCCAAAAGTCCGGCGCTCTAAAGTTCTTGGCGGCCGTCTTCAGCTCATCAAAACCAGATACGTCCGACTCCCGCCGATGCTCATCATATTCTACTGGTTCAAGCGCAGTGTCTTCATCTACCTGGGCTCTGGCCCGCTCTGGGACTTTGGCTTCAACAGGGAAACCTAAAAATGGCGCTTGTCACCAGGAGAGCTGGCTAGTTCCATTCACATTCACGGCAGCCTTTGAGCCTCTCATCGAAGCAATGCCTGATGCAGTCTGGTCTGTATCGAATGACATGTTCTTTGTGATATTGTTTGCGCCAATCTTGTTGATTATGACCAGGCAACCGAAGCTTGCTGCCTCCATTGGGCTGCTACTCAGTCTGGCAAGCATGCAGGCCCTCCTGGGAGCCATCAGGGCGCTTGACCAGAGCGAGCTGTACCCCATCGAGGACCTCCAGGCTCAGGGACTGTTGGCCATGTTCTCGCGCGTCAGTCACATTTACTCGTTTCCCATCTATCGCGTGAGTCCGTTCGCTGTGGATGCCTCAGCGGCTACGCATTGTATCACTACAACGAGGCGAAACTCATCAAGGAATGGCCCCGTTGGTTCAGAGGACCCGCAACCACCTTCTCCATCGTGTATATCTTAGCCTTGTTCGTGGTGCCCAGCAATGCCATGTTCATAAAGCCGCACGTCGATCCATACCATCGGCTGGTTTTCCCCACTTCATGACTGTTGGCAAGGTGCTGTGGGCCCTAACAAATTGTGTGGTCTTCCTGCGCATGATGACCGACTGGAATTGGTCGTTCTGGATGCAGGGAAGCGCCGGACAGTTCTGGCAATGCCTCAGTAAGATCAACTACGCTGTGCTGCTCTCTCACTCGATCTGTTGATCTACGATGCCGTGGCTGTGCCCCAGGCCAGTCTCAACAACTGGTGGACCATCTATCAGTCGTTCGCAACTGTCTCATAGCATTTGTGTGTTGCTCAGTACCTTTGTGTTTGTCGTCGTCGAGAATCCGCTCGACAAACTCACCAGACAGTTGCTGTTCACATCAACTAGTGGAGCCCTCCTTCTGATGATAAAATACTAATCAATTGTATACAGACAAGAAATATTGCTGACCAATAAAACCACATTACATGCCACAGTATCTCTAACTCGCAAGATACTAAATCGAGCGAGCCCACCGAAAAGAGTCCGTCCATCACAGTCACGTCTCGCTGGAGTTGGGTCTATTATCCAGACAACACGAATGAGTCGAAGCACCGAGTCTACGATAGAATCGTACACGTGCAAAAGCATTTTCGGTTTGTGTTGTGCATACGGCTGACAAGGAAAGGGACTTGCGGTCAATGTTTGTGGCGAGGATTTTTGCACCCATCTGACTCCTCCTGCCCTGAATACTCTCTGACCGAAATTTTTCGATTCCTAATAAACGACTTGCATTCGACCCAACCAATTAGTAATATGAATAAAATAAGCTTGACCTCCATTCCAATATAATTTTATTGCATGAATAATAAAATAATAAATAAATATCGGGTAAATATCTTAATAACAGGTGGATGCTTGGAATGATATCCGGATAAAGATGAACTGAGGCCCAACATTAGACCACGGAAATGAGTGTGTGCGCACTGTTGGTGGACATAACCCCGCGCCGCCACCGCCTGACCATCCAGGCCAGAACACCGTCGTCATCGTCCAATATTTAGAGAACGGCGACTGCAGAAGCAACCAAACTCTGCACATATGTTCTAGAGGCACTGAGGAGTGTCGTAAACCAAACCAATCCGAAACATCATGTCGGGTTCCCCAAGCAACAGACCGTTGATGGACATTAACGCCGCGCCGACGCCGCCTGACCATCAGGCCAGAGCTCCGTCGTCGTCGCCTAATATCTCAAGAACGGTGAGCGCAGAAGGAACCAAACTCTGCACACATATTCTACAGACACCAGTGGAGTGTCGTAAACTAAACCAAACTGAAATGAAATGTCGGATTCCCGAGCAACAGAGTGTTGGTGGACGTGAACTCGGCGCCGACGCCGCCGGACCATCAAGGCCAGAGCGCCGTCGTCGTTGCCTAATTTTACGGCCGTCGCCGTCACCGTCTCCTGGACAATGTCGCCACTGCGACCAGAGGACCTGGAAACGATCAGAGAACGATGACCAAAGGACCGACGGACCCACGACCAAATGGCCTCTCTCCTTACGATCCCGGCGCCGTTGATCGTCGCTGTCCACCATAAATCTCTCCTCACATCCACGTAACAGTTTTCTCGAAACTTCAAATGACATAAAATCGAACTTTCTCACAAACGAAAACCCATAAATATAAAAACGAATCAAGGCCGCCGTCCGGCGTCCTCGACGACGAAAACCAACCAGAATGTAAAACATCTAACCTAAAATAAACATCAGTCTTCTCCTAGACTCCAAATGAACAACATTGTGTCCGTCTCACTTTACTTTCTCAATTAACTAATTTCTTACTAACACGCACACTGTTGGCCGGAACGAGAAAAGTAATGTGTACTCTACGAGTGTGAAGGAACGACTATTTAAAGTTTATTGAGTTTGTGTGCAGTAGGCTGATCGGGTTTATCCCGATCAAGCCAGAGGGCGTGTCCCGACCGACACCCCGCATGAGGGTTGATGGGAGGCGAGGCGACCCGCCAACACTCCCCCTTCGAGCTCGGCTCCTTCAACGCCACCGCAATTCAAATTTACCAAATCACGGAGTGCCGCTGCGGCTGCAGCTGTTTGGTAGCGATGCTGGTCATCGTCGATGTTGGCTGTCTGGGAGTAGGTAGCCACGGAGTCTAGCTTCGGATAGTCGCCATATACAAAAATAAAACTACCCCTAGCAAGGCGACTACCTCCGAGACCCATCAATATGACAACGACGTCCCACCAAATAATCCTTTGGGCGATACCCAGCTCCTCAACCACGTCGAAGCTCAACGTGATCACTTTCCTACCGACATCCAATTCCACCTTATGTACACGAGTTTTGTTGGGAGAAATAATTGAAATGTCATTATCCTCAATCAACTCTCCCTAGAGCCTCGGTGTCCACAATGCCATTCCTGATATATTGGTAGATTGAGCCAACCAGGACCTCTGCTGCAATTACTTCATCATCCTGGTAGTCAATCAAACGTGCTCTGTAATCCCGGGAGTCGCTCATTGACTGCTGCAACATGTCGCCGCTTGGGTGCAACGAGGCTAACCTGCCTCAATTCTTGATCATAAAAACTCTCTGGGACCAATGACCTGTTGTCATATCGCGATACCAAGTTGCTGTAGATCCCCATCCCCAGGTTGTAGGCGGCGTCGACTACTGTCTCAACAACAGCACCTGTTGTTCCCCCTTGAGCCAGTAGGTTGCTGCTGCCTTCACAACACCTTCAAGGACTTTGGCTCCCTTTATAAACGTCAAGCACTGTTTCCTCTTGGGCCTAGAATGGAAGCCATCAGGTAGCTCCACAAGGTTAAGCTCCAAGCGTCCGTGTTTGCTGACGCATCTTTTTATAATCGAGCGTGACATCCATCTTGATCTTGTAGTCGTCTCCAAGTGCGTGAGCAGTCTGCTCATGCTGCAACTCCTGAGCTACATCCTTCGACACTAGTAAACCACATGTGTCGTTGTAGGCAAATGCCACCTTGTGTGGTTGGACTTGATGAGTGGGCCCCAGCAAAAAAAACCGTTTGCTACCCTAATACAAGCTAACAAACATATCCCCAATTGAAGCATCTTTAATAGATTGCAAAATCTTATTTGTGGCAACGGCTTCGTTAATAAATCTGCCAACTGATTTTCTGTTTCAATATAGTTTAACTTAATATGCTTCTTGTTTGCTTCTCTCACGAAATGCAACTTTGATGTCTAAATGCTTTGTCTTTTCGTGTACTTGATCATTCTCGATGAGTTTAATTGTCCCCTGATTGTCGATGAACAGGACTGTGGGCGGCAAATGAACACCAAGTTCATGCAACAAGTTGCGAACCCAAATTATATCTCTTGTTGTTGACGCAGCCGCAATAAACTCGGCCTCGCAAGTTGACAGAGCCACTGTTGGCTGTCTCTTCGATCGCCAAACAACAGGCGTTGAATTCAATAGAATTAAGCCGCCAGATGTGGATCGCCGCGTATCCAAGCAGCCACCATAGTCTGCATCACAATACGCCTCCAAATTCATCACATCCTGCCTAGTGAACGACAATTTGTATTCGGTCGTCCCCGACAGATATCTAAGCACATCTTTTAAGCAGTTCCAGTGCTCTAATCTTGGCTCATTGCCGAATCTAGACAAAAGATTGATGGCAAATGATAGATCTAGCCTCATTGAGCAGGCAGTGTAATTTAAACTACCCACTACTTCACGATAAGGCACATCAACTGACTTCGAGTGTTCATCTTCCTTCTTCAACTTCACATTTGTGCCGACTGGGACTGATTTCCTTTTGCATCCAACCATGTTATATCGTTCCAACATGCGTTTGGCGTAATATGATTGGCCCAAGTCGATTTGCCCATCCGCTCGTCGGTTAATTTCCAATCCGACAAAAGATGTTGGCTCATGCGAAGTTATCTCAAATTTGCTCTCAAGATGAGAAACACAACGACGAATTAACTTCTCGTCATTTGAGAGAACCAAACCATCATCAACATAGATACATATGATGAGTAATGGTTTTTTGTCCACTGCTGATAAATCGCAAACCTGAGCTAATAAAAATACAACTATCGCTCTTTAGAGGGCAAGGGAAAACTCGCCCAGGAAGTTTGCAAAACAATGGTTCCATTGGCGACTGGCTTGTTTTGAGGCCATACAATGCTTTGTGCAATTGGCAAACTAAATCGCCCTTCTCGAAGCCTTTGGGCCTGCTTGACGTAAATTTCCCTCGTCCAAATGCCCATGTAAAAACTGTTTTAACGTCGATTTGCAGCATTTGTAGGCGCAACTGATTAGCAATGTTGATCAGTATTCTAACCGACTCCATCCGCACAACTGGGCTGTAAGTGTCTTTATAATCAATCCCCTCCACTTGGCTGTAGCCACATGCTACAAACCTAGCTTTAAATCGAGAAATGGCCCCACTCACATCATGCTTTAAGTCATAAACCCACTTGCTGTTAACTGCTGCTCTGCTGTTTGGAAGCTCAACCAGCGTCCATGTACCATTTTTAATTAAAGATTGGTACTCTTCTTCCATAGCCTTTTGCCATTGCGTTGATTGTGGCCCCTTAATTGCTTCTTCATATGTAGCTGGCTTTTGCCACCTCGCTGATCACACAAGCATGAGCCTCGTCATCGCTTAAAGCCCCTTCATCCCCTGTACCAATCATCGAGTCAATGTACTCGTCGATGGCACTGTAGTCATGATTAGTTTCGTCGAAACACTTTGTTTCATCAAAAATAACATCTCTGGTGAAGACCACTTTCTCGCCATCAAAGATACGATATGTAAAATCTATATCTTCTTTGTAGCCGACCATCATTCCCATTTTGCCTCTCGCTTCCAGCTTCTTCTGGTAACCAGAGCGCTTCTTTTCAGGACTTTGCTTATGGCCAGACTACCAAACACTCTAAAGTGTTTAACTGATGGTTTTTTCCTGCAATACATCTCATAAGGCGTCAACGATCGATTTTACTTGCAACTCTGTTGGATACATAGATAAAGCAGAGCGCCGCCTCCCCAAAATCTAGCAGATACATTCCTGTGCGTCAACATTGCTCTTACGCCCCCATCAGCGTCCGATTTTCACGCTCTATGAACCCGTTCTGCGCAGGTGTGAATGGGGCAGTTGTTTTATGCACAATCTGTTGATTAAGAAGGAACTCTTGCGTTCTCTTTGATGTAAATTCTGAGCCGCAATCACTCATCAGGCACCTCACTGACTGCTTTGCTTCTGCATAAATTTTAGCAACCACTTTTTAATAGCCTCAAACGCCTCCTCTCGGGACTTCATCGTGAAGATAAATCTATAGCCAGAGTATTCATCTTTGAACAGAATGTAATACGTGCATCCAGCAAGACTCTCTTCTCCCACAGGTCCTCCAATGTCTACATGAACGACCTTTCCCACTTCGGATGCCTTCGGGCCTGATCGTGACGGAATATGTAGGCGATGGTGCTTTGACTTGCCGCATGCCAGACAATCGATGATGTTCCTCTCTGTTGACTTAATAAGTTTAGCTTCTCGCAACGCCTCTAGCCCCTCAACGGCCCCTGAAGTGTCAATCAGAGCTCTCTTGTTAATGTGGCCACACCTCTCGTGCCACAACGTCAACTTGTCATCCTCCGCCCATGCACTTGGTCATCGGCCAGCTCTACCACGAACAACAAATCATTGCCATGGTTGACTGAATGCAATTTGGGTACTCCCCTTACAATCACACAAGGTAATCGAGTTTTCTCCAATTTTTGCCCGTGCACCTCTCTTTGTGCAGCCGAAACTGACACCATTCGCCTGCCAAGATTTGGCACGTGTAACACATCATTCAGAATCACCCTCTTCTCGGCTCCATCTACTTTAGTGATTAGCAACACCTTGCCAACACCTACACCGCAGCCACAGCCACCGCCACCATACTTGACTCTGTGAGGGACCTCTAGATGATGATATTCGAAGAAATCATTAATGTCACATGACATATGGCTGGTCGTACCACTGTCAAGAATCCACGCATCAGTACACACTGTTACGTTGGCTTCTTCCTCGACCACCATGTTTGCGGCATCTTCTGATTCTTCATTCTTGTTTTTCTTGTTATCTTTGTTCTGTTGTTGTTTATCATTGTCTTTGTTCTTGTACTTTGGGCAATTAACCTTCAGGTGATTCTCATCGCCACATAACCAGCAAGTTCTCTTGCCTTTGCCCTTGTCTTTCTCGTTCTTGTTCTGATTTTTACCTTTGCCTTTGTTGTTCTTTGCCCTTCGAGTCAGACCCTTGCTTGAATTTGCTTGACCAACCATCGCTGCCTCTTGCTTGGGCTTTGGCTTGTAAAAGCTGTTGAGCAACGCTTCTTCTGCCAACAACTTAGGCAACATTGTGTTCAGTGTCTTGTCTTTATCTTCTATATCACTCCATCTAGACATGAAGTTCATAAATCTCTTAGGTAGTCCAATAACAATCTTCGACGTGAATGTGGCTTCATCATATTTGTTGACACCAATCGACTTCATGCGATTGAAGAGCGTCTCTGCCCTACCAATATATTCTTGCACCTTCTCGTCTTGTTTCATAGTGAGCTCGAAGAACTCCCGTTGAAGAGTCAACTTTTGGGCCTCTGTCTTCTGTTCATTCATTAGACATAACCTGTCCCAAATGTCTTTACTACTGACGCAACTTTGGACTCGCTCAACAAACACTGGTGGCAAACTCATTAAAACTATTGACTTCACCCACCTGTCCACCTTCGTGAATTGATCACGAGCTTCTTCCCTCTCTTTCTTGACTTCTTCTGTACCTTGAAGGACCCGATTAGGAATCTTGGACACCAGCACTTCGAACTTGTCCCTTGCAATTAGATATGCCTCCATTTGCAAACGCCAGGCCATAAAGTTTTCGCCATCAAACCTGGGCGGACTAATCTTGTCATCCGACATCTTCAACTTAACTACACCTGTTATCTACCTGTCAAAGCTAAGACACTATACAACTTTCGGTAACTTATCACGCAATCACTAGTCTACTAACTTTGGGTAGAACTAGCGAATACTGCCACACCCTTTCGGGAAAAAAACCCGCATGGGCGTGTCAGGCATGACGTGCCGAGTCTATTGGTGGGGTCCCGGAAGTGCGGAAACCTTCGGTATAGAAGTTCCCGAAGACACGCCCACCCACTAGAATCGACGATTTCCCGGGAAAATGTAGAGATAGGCGTGTCAGAATCAATGAAAATAATCACCATGGTGCGACAATCAATATAAGATGATGACTGAAACCGGGACCAGATGTTAGATTACATCTGGTGTTCGGTGGTCCCGTGCATCAGATTTGGCCAAATGTCGCTCCTCGCGCGACGGCCGTCATTTACCCCTTCGGGGTGTTGTTGAGTTGTTAGTATTGGTTCGTTTTACTTCGCAAGTCATACTACGAGCAACATCATTTTCTCCCACATCGTACAACAGCCCAGTGTTATATGAAAAAGCACTTTCCATTCACAACGCACGTGTTTTTGGACCAACTACTTTCATTCGCACTTCAGTATCTTGATGATTTCCTCGAACGGATCCAGGTCTTTGACTCGATTCTTGCGCCGCCAGATGTATTCGATCAGGTGCACGGCCAGGTCTTTATGGCGTAAACCCCTTGCTCGTAGTTCTTCTGAGCTGGCGCCACTGACTTTCAATTGCCTGGGTGTGGGTCCCGTCTGCTGCTACGAACTCGTTCCCATGAATAACCACCGAGTGCCGGTAGCCGATCGATGAGAGCCGGTTGTAGCCCTTCCAGCCGTCGCTGTGGATGATGCTTCCACGAGTTACATTCCTCAGGATGATGTCCTCTAGGGCGTCGTTTTCCGGGCTTGAAGTTGGTACTGTTGGACTCAGCTCGACGAGACAAATCCAACGGTGCCTCATTTGTCACCCGGGAAATTTGACACCAAAGTAGTGTTCCTTTGTAAGACAATGGTCCGCCCCAAACTAGCTGGCATCGAATCTTGGGAATCTCTCAAGCATGAATTTAAGCGCTATTATTCGGGGAAGGACGAGCTACGAGCCCGACTCTCAGGAGCTATCGTTCATCAACCAAGGACCCGACGAACCAGCGACCAATTTCATCCCCAAGGTATTCAGGCTCATCAAGCAAGTTTATCCGAATATTGACGAGGAAGAAGCCGTCGAGAGGATCATTGGCAAACTACGGCCAGAGATCATCAAATGTCTTCCACTTGATAATATCGACACTGTTTTTGACCTAGTCGACTTTGCCGGCAAGGCTGTGAGCAGAGACAAACTATCCGAAGAGAGAAAGAAGAAGGTAACTCAACAACAGAACTCGAGACCGACCTACGCGACCAGAGATAGGACATACTCAGGCAAACGGACGGCTACACGACCAACGTCCAGACGCAACCAAGGAGGAGACCCAACGGAAACCAAAGGGTTCGGATGGAGCCACTAGACGACAACCGATTCAATGCTACAGGTGCGACAGGTTTGGCCACATTGGCAGCGAATATAGATCCTCAAGCACCATAGACGGCCAGCCACTCAAGATGCCTGGCAGTAGCAGGACCAACCAAAGCTACAATGCCAACGCAACCCAGAGTGCCAACCCGCCCAACACAACCGCTATCATAGAATCACACCTATCATCCAACGCTGGAGTTAGTTACGAGGATACTCGTACACACGATTGGTTCAGGTAGCCAGCCGCCGGCTGAGTTGTCCAAAAGTAAGTAATCCATTGCTCTTTCAAACTCTGAGGTTCAACGGTCGCGAGATCAACGCTTTGGTCGATACGGGATCGAAACATAGCGTCATCGACGAGTGTTGCTAAGCAACATAGCTGGCCTATCGAGGGCCCAGCACCAGTCCTGGAGCTACGGGTAACAACCCGTTGAGATGTGTCGGCACGACTAAAATTAAGACTGAGATCACGATCTATAACATAACCAGAGCCGCAACCATGCATGTAGCCGTGGTGGCAAATCTGGAACTCAATCTAATAATTGGCTTTGAATTCTTCTCCACCTTTCGTATCAACATTGACACAGAAGCGCGCCAACTTTATTTTAAGAGAGAGCATAAAGGAGACGGGATTAACAGGCGTCCCCAGCAAAGAGAGTCTAAGGCCACCGCCGAGGACGCAGACCGTGGTGGAAGCTTCAATTCCTGTCGTTGGCACGGTCCTTACGGTGCCGGCCAATCTTGGCAATGGTGCCATGATCGCGAACTCAGTTCGCGATGTCAAATCGAACTCCGTCGATGTAATTATTTTGAATCCGACAAACAAATCAATCGATATAGCAGCCAACACACAGCTGGCAACTTACGAGATTCTACCCGGAGTACTCCATCGAGAGTAACGTCAATCGAGATATCGAATTAGATCATTTCGACGAAAACTATCGCCGTTGGAGACGAGTTGGACCACGACCAGTTGCGCCAACTGTCCCAACTACCCGCCGACAAACGCAATGCTCTCACGCATAACGGAAAAATTGGTGAGCTAAGAGATCCGAAATTCTTTTATAAAATAGAGCTCCTGCCTGATCTCGGAAATCCTTTAACGAGCAACTTCGTTGAAGGCCACAAGTACATGTAGAAGAGACCAGACGCCAAATCAAAAAATGCTTGATGAAGGTATTATCGAAGAAAGCGACTCGCCTTGGGCTAGCGCTTATTTGCTGGTTTGGAAAAAGTCAGGCGAGTATAGATTGTGTATTGATTCCAGGAAACTGAATTCGATGACGAAAAAATTTGTCTACCCCCTTCCAAACATCGAAAATTGTATTGATACTCTATCAGGCAATAAATTCTTTCCCTGCTTGACTTTAGTTCGGGTAATCACCAGATTCCGCTGGAGAAGAGAGTCACGTGTGATGACGGGCTTCAAAACGGAAGACGGACTCTTCCAATATACCCGCATGCCGTTCGGCCTAGCAAACGCACCCGCATCGTTTCAAAAAATGGTGAATGCCAGGATGATGGGGCTGCGAGGTGTAAGAATGCAGGTTTTGACGTGAATACGTCTATCAAACTGGGTAGCAACTGGGCAAACGAAGTTCTTTCCCCACAAGAAAGTCGCCCTTTGGTGTGCATTTTATGGGGAAAGCAATGGATTTGGAAGTATGCAACGGAAGTTGCAACGGAAGTTGGTCCAAATATACCCAGAATTTCAAATTTGCCCCTGGATTGGGATATTTCCATATCAAATTCCAGACTCAATAACCCATTTTCCTGATTAATGTAGACGTAAATAACCAAAACAGGGATTATTCGTAATTTCACCCCAAATTCTCTTTGACCTCAAACTAAAAACCCAAAAAGTAAATATTCCTCCCAGATACATCGAATAAACTACCAGAACTAGGGCTATTTGATTGATTTTACCCAAAATTCTTCTCACCCCGGAATGCAAAAAACCCTGAGCCTACTATGGTGAACATATCGGTCAGGGGTCACAACGTGGAAAATTTCTCTGCGCATGCGCAGTAACGTATTTCTCAATGGGGACGCTGCTGCACTGTGTAGCACGCACACAAATTACACAGACATAGAGTAGAGACAGACCGAATTACATATAAAATGATCTATCAACTCGCTAGAGATTCGTTCTGTCTCATGGCGATGCGATTTTGACTATTTGCGGCATGGTACACGAGCCAAATTTCACAGAAAATAGCAAACAAGCGCTTTAGATCCATGGGCAAACTGCCTTGAGGATCGGCTGTCGGCTCGGCTGTCGGCTCGGCACATCTCTTGATGTCAGTCGGAGAAGAGATCCGAGGACTGCCTCGTGAATCTCACATGACAGGGGAGCGAAGGGACCCAGTCGACTGCGCTGTTGTGTCTTTATACGACTCGGGAGCGAAGGGACCGAGTCGACTGCCTTGTCGTAATTTTTCGATACGACTCGGGTGCAAAGCGACCGAGTCGACTTGTTAGTGAAATTATATGATTGAGAAAGTAAAGGTGAGACGGACACAATGTTGTTCGTTTGGAGTCTAGTAGAAGACTAAAGTTTATTTTAGGTTAGATGTTTTCACATTCTTGTTGGTTTTTGGTCGTCGAGGATGCCGGACGGCGCCTCGATTAGTTTTTATGTTTATGGGTTTTTCGTTGTGAGAAAGTTCGGTTTTATGTCATTTGAAGTTTCGAGAAAACTATTACGTGGATGTGAGGAGAGATTTATGGTGGACAGCGACGATCAACGGCGCCGAGATCGTAAGGGAGAGAGGCCATTTGGTCGTGGGTCCGTCGGTCCGTTGGTCGTCGTTATCTGATCGTTTCCAGGTCCTCTGGTCGCAGTGGCAACAGGGTCCAGGAGACGGTGACGGCGACGGCCGTAAATTAGGCAACGACGACGGCGCTCTGGCCTTGATGGTCCAGCCGCGTCGGCGCCGAGTTCACGTCCACCAACACTCTGTTGCTCGGGAATCCGACATGTCATTTCAGTTTGGTTTAGTTTACGACTCCTCAGTGCCTCTAGAAATATGTGCAGAGTTTGGTGTCTTCTGCGGTCCTCGTTGTTGAGATATTAGGCAACGACGATGGCGCTCTGGCCTTGATGGCCAGGCGGCGTCGGCACGGCGTTAATGTCCACCAACACGACTGGGCTGTTGTGTCTTCTACGACTCGGGAGCGGAGCGATCGACTACAATCAGCGAGCTGACGACTGCCTCATCGCGCGTAGTGATGAGACTGTGAGATTCGTAGAGCCTTCCCGATTAACAAACACATGTAATGCAGGGCAACAGACGTATTCACGTTAAACAATCTAATTGTGCTCGGCACAAGTGACCGGGTTTTTGACGTGAATACGTCTTTCAAACTCGGTAGGCATCATCCATGAAAATTATTTTTACCATCCCTACAAAAGCACGGATCATTTGTGTGCATCCCGTGGGGAAAGGAATGGGACGAAGTGGTTTACGGAAGTGGGACGGAAGTGTGCCCCGAAATGAATGTGCGACCCCACTGTAATGCACCAACACATTATGCTTGAGTGGGGAGTGAATAGCGGGACGGGAGCATTAAGGAAAATCTGCAGCGGGATTGAGCCTGGTAACGGGAGTAGGGCTGAAGTGGTGATTTGAGCTAATGTGCGACCCCGCTCTGATCGCGGTATAAGCCGCAGTAACGGAAGTGTAACGGAAATTAGGGCGGAAGTCCCCCAAATTTACCAGAATATAAAATTTCCTGAAATGAGATTTTTCACATCAAATTCTGGCTCAAGAACCCTATTTTCCCAGATTTTTGGTAGATTAAAATCACCAAATTGGGAGTTTTGACAATTCTTCCTCGAAGTTTTCAACCCCAAAATTAAAACCTAAACGTCATCGATTGACCCTGAATACTTTAGGAAAGACCAGAACTCAGGGTTATTTCAACAACTTCACCCAGAAAACTTCTTATTCTAGATCGCAAAAACTCAGGGTCGAAACTCGCGCACAAACAGCGCACAGTGCCTACAGTTCCTTGTATGTATTTTCTGCGTGTGCGTTGGGTCTATGTGCTTGGGGCTAGTGAGTTGTGTGGAAATGTGTTGTGAGTGTGGGGTTTGTGGGTGAGTTGTGAGGGGTATGTGCGTATGACCTGCCAGTGCGAGCTGGACGAGCTGAGAATGTGAGCTGGACTGGCGGGCCGAAGTCATGGACGTATTCACGTAAACAGAGAATATCTGTTTCAGGGGCACACCACAAACAGCGGGCTTTTTATCAACGATATCGTCAACAAAGCAGCAAGTGCAAGCCACGCCAAACCCGGGGAGTCCATTATTAGGCCCTCATAGGAGGCGCCTTCTTCTCGAGCGTTATTGACTCTATATTTCACAACAACGACGAGGTGGCCCTGCATGAAGAACAACAGAACCAAGTATTAGATAGCCTCAACAAACGGCAGAACTACACCATCGACTCTATATTGGAACTGGCTAGCACTCAAGAGTTGCTCAGCGATCGAGTCACCAAACTTTCAATGCTGGCAACGACCAGGCTCGCGACCTTGTGAGCCCTAATAATCGCCTTGATCAGGGTTGGCAAACCACATCCAAGAGAACAAGTCAGCCATAAGCCGCATTCGTTTTGACTCACTAACGCAAGAAGACTCGATCTCCAAGCCTAAAACGAGCTGATGGAGACAGAAGCTTTCGACTTGATTGACTCTCGGACTCCCTTCAGGTCATCACCATCGAGAAGATCGGCAAGCAAGGGTACGCATTTAGATTCTTCGCCCACGCCATAGACGCTACTGCCAAGATATATGATGCTCATAAAAGGCCCTCGACCATTGGATCGATGCCTCATACAGCCCAGCCACTCTCGTTACCTACACCGGACCGCCCATGGTTCTGGTCAATATTGACGAACGCGTGCATCACAGGAATTTATGATGTATACAACGACACAGCCAACTGCATCAAGTCACTCGAAGGCCCCCTGAACATTACGTCGTTGAACAATGCCTGGAACTGGATGGAGAGGATCCGGCACTAAACCAATGGTCAACCATAACAGAAACAGACGAGATAGAGAAATACAATAACTCGCAGGCGAAGAAAACGTTCGCATATAACTATATATATTGCTTCCTCTGGCAATATCACATTACAAGGTCAGACCTACAGGTGCCCACTAGAAGTTTCCGGCTACCTCATCAAAAGAGTTTGCCACCTCCAAACAAAGGCACAAGGCCGTAAACGTCAAGCTTTCAAACGCTACTAGCTTAGAATGGGCATTGGACACCGTACATGCAGGCCACTCGCAGATGACAGCGACACAATCCAAAAATCTCGCATTGTCTGAAAGTCCTGGGCCGAGAGGCACATGCTGAGGGACCTCAACGACGACATCAAGACTTTTTTCGTCGTAAGAAGGGATGGTTGGGTATTCTGACACTGGTATCAACATATATAACCCGCCTATCTGGAGCCATGATATATGCCTACATGATGAGCCAGTAGTTAAAGAAAACCACGGGCATTCTGGGGTTAGTCGACCAACAGCCGGACTGGCAAGCCGTCCAGGACACCACATCCTGAACTACAGAACGCTCGCCAGGACTTCCCATGGAAACCCTAACCGTCCCACTAACAACACAGCAAATGATTACCTACAGCCAGGAGCAATCGCCCTTCATCTGAGGATGATAACCACCCATTACCTCCAAAAGTATTATGTCTCCTGACATGCCCTTCACCAAACAACGGCCCACTACCAATAGAAATAAATTCAAGCGGTTGTACAAAATATGACTGTGGGAAAAGCCACAATCGATGACGCAACAAAAGCAAATCATACCATAACCGAACAGAAATAACCTCGTAGATCAGGACCCCTAAGTTTCTGATGATACCATCACACCGCTTGAACTAACAGGTCTCCACGGCCGCCAACCGTCCTAACAACTACTACCTCACTTAACAAGAATAACAATGTTACGTCGGAATATGACTCCGTAGGGAGAGCCACAATCAACGTCGTAATAACCAATCTAAATCAAACTGGTCAAGCTGAGCTGCACTGATCGAGCCGCACCGACCGAGCTGACTGAGCTGCACCGACCGAGCTGACCGAGTCGAAACAAACGCAACGGCGCAGTAAAGGGAATAATCAGCGCGACCACGCCGACATTACAAAATACACCTCACACGAAGAACGGGCCGCTCGTATCACATACAATACAAATTATTCCACCCAAACATACATATATATTACACTATATTTTATCACTCTACCATATTGAACACGACATTAATACTCATCATATTCAATACCAATTATTCTAGCAAACATCATATACAATTAACAAATATTAATAAATCAAGTAACCTAACAACCTCCAATAGCAACCATTATATTATAAAATCCACCAAACCTCTATCAAAACCATGTCAGCAATCGCAAAACCCAAAGATCGATGCGCATTGTGCAAAGGATGGGCAGACACCAAAAATGATCAACTGCGACAAATGTGACCTATTGTTGCATCGGGATTGCACGGGGTTCAGCGAGACACACTTTGCCAACATTATCAACTACATCTGCAGTTATTGCGAAAGCCCAGGAGCAATCACCACATGGAGAAAACGATCGGGCACGGAGAGTCCGAAAGAACAACGAAGGACAACGAGTATTATGACGTCCTTAAAATATGGGACCACAACGGTGAGGGTCGCTATAGGAATTCCTGGTAGAATGGGAAAATGCCCCATCTCACCAGGTTCAATCCACGAACATAAGAACGTGGAGCCCAAACGTCACATCGATGGGTGCATAGATTTACTCCAACAATATTCCCGGAAAAACATAATTGAGCAATCTGGCATGGTAGGCCTCGTAGGATCTACGAATTCCGCCCAAAGCAGTAATCGCGCAAACTGGGCATCAGTCGACCAAATAATAGATATCTACCGCAAACTGACCGTCAAACTCAAAAATTAACAAACCTAATCAACCTAACCTGTTGGGACGGATTCCAAGACAAAGATACTATCTACTTGTTTGACTACCGTTTTCACTGCTACATACTCTACACATAGTAGATAGAAACGTTGCATATATATTGTGGATGGCGGCAACAATTTCAGAGAAGACGAACAAAAGGCCAACGAAATCAAGGGAATTTTTAAACATAAGACTTATCTCCCTACCCTACGAACAACAACTCGAAGACGACCAATGCGCGAGCTCGGGTGTATTAATCGCCCTCGAATTGGCCAAGGGTTATACAAACACGGAATGACTTATCTCAACATCACCACAACCAAATCCTTGCCCAACTTGGTGACAAAGCTACTACACAGCACCCGTAGTACTCCATCCAACCACTGGAGCTCCACACCAACGAAAACGTTCGCTCGTTTGCCCCCATTGCAACAAACTGTTTTAGACCTACTAAGCATAGGTCGTATATGCTTCCATATGGAAAAAATGTCCTCAGAAAAACTAACCACACGCTAACCAACTATGCTATGTTTAATAACCAACTATGTAACAAAAACAAAACAAAAAACAAAAACAAAAACAAAACAAAAACAAAAAAATAACAATAATAATAATGATAATAAAAACAAGGGGGCCTTCTCCTAAAGTCGAGCTGGCATGGAGCATGTTATACTTTGTTTCAGTTGGGCTCTGGGTGCATGGGCGCATGCTTTTCCTACGTCCGGGCCTAGCTTAGGCCGGACTAGCTGCCTGACTTTAGCCCGATGGCACGCTTTTATAAGCCGATGTCGGCAAAAGGAAGGGCCGCCATTACCTCGTATAATTTAACGTGTTTGCATATAAACCCGTGCTCTGGAATGTATTCATTCATTCGCAAAATAAACGACTAAACTAATGAACATAAACTTTGGCCGTTTCCAATATCCCATTTTTATCGACACTAAAGCAATAATCTTGCCAACAGGCGGGACACACGATTATCGCCACCATGATGGTTAATATTATGATACAAAAGCAACCATAAGACACTGTGTTTGACAACGGTGTAAAGATTTGGAAAGTAACACACATGACAATGATTGTGATTGAAAGTTAACCTTAATCGTTGATTAATGAATGGATAGTTTATTGATATATTCGAGGGTTTATATACTCCTATGATTCCCAGAGTGCGCAAGGCGCGTTATGTCATGCGACTTGCGGCTATAAGTCAAGGTCGTCACTCCCATATATTCATATATGGCATCACGCCATAATATCACGTGCCAGTGATGTGATTCCTAGGGAAACTGGTCGTGATCCATGGGATTAGAGGTCCCGTGACTGTCCATGTGATGGAATATTACCACGACAGTCACGTAGATTCATCCAGTGCTCTAGCACTCAAAACAGGTGCACGTGTCTCTTATTTCAACAAACGGCAACCGTGTTTTTCCATTGTCCCGTGCAATCTGTCAATCTGCCAGATACAGATTTTGCACAACATCCACCCACTTGTACTCATCTCTTGCCTCACTGTCCGGTGGCAACTGTCCTAGATTAATCTGATCGATTGCCATTGGATCAAATGATATTTGATAATAGCGTGTGCTTGGCGAATGGAGTGTAGTTTATAATAGGCAAACTTGAATGGCAAATCTGGTTTGTAGTTTGAATGTAAATGGTGGCGCCTTTACGGTTGGTTGGTTTACCGTAATAGTTGTACGGAAGCAATAAATATAATTATATTCTTGCGTCTTCTTTACTTGACATGTGCTCCATTGAATACAAATCTCTCGTCCCTATCAGGGGCATCCAATTATTCAGCCTGGGATCGACAAAATCTTTATGTCACAACTGTCGAAGACTGCCTTTGCGTCGGCTCATCTATTGCCTTCAGACAGTTAGCTGTTTCGTTGAAGATAACAAACTTGTCGCCCCTCTATTCCATTTATGTTGGCATTGCGGTCAAGTTCTCCCAATAATTGAATACACTTTACTTGTATACAAAATGTGTCTCTTGAAGGTTGGCTAGCTAGTGAACTTGAAGATTTGCATTTTATTCTTGCCTAATTTTATTTGCTGACAGCCCATTTATACAAATGTTTTGCGCCACCACCAAACAGTTTGAGATTGGGACAGACAAATAAGCAAAATAAAAACAAGTTGTTCCTACTTCATTACAGTCAGGACATCTAAAATGAGATATTGTTTCTACAGCAACGTGGCTGCGAATTAAAACAGCGATCGGCAGAAATATGGCAGATTATTGTTATCGTTATTGTTAAGTTTCTACATTCTATCAATTATTTATATCTTGTTATAAAAGTTTATCTATTTATCCAACAGGCTGCGGAGGCCTCATCTCCGACCAGTGGAAACCATCGACATCACCACGAGGCATGCACAACGGGAACCACTGGCTGCACTTGTAAAATTATAATGTCAGTAGGGCATCTGTGTAATACG